>KK112721.1:277099-296461 GCA_000611955.2 Stegodyphus mimosarum | reverse complement strand
TAATAAATCTAAAAGTATGTATAAAAGAAATTAAACAAAAAAAAAAAAAAAAAAAAGAAAGAAAGAAAAAGAAACAGTTTTTCGCAGATGATTCAGTATTTCTCATTCAATTAATTCAGTTTTCACTTCGCGACAGGGTAGAAATGCATAAAAGCTGAAAATATCCATATTAGAAATTACGAAGTAAATCTTGGAAACTTATTTAAACTTATAGGCCGAGCAGGAGATAACAGAATTGTTCTTTTTTTGTGTGTGTGCAGAGTGTACGTTCACCCAAGCGTTACTTTCCTTGACGGTAGAGTTCAAGGTAAGTTGTCATTCAGTCTTTATACAGAGCTTGCGTTTCCGCAAGTGTTAGTGTCGTTACGTCTCTTTCCACCTGCGATGGTAGAAGACCAAGACAGTTCTTTACTTGACAAAAATATACGACAGAAAAAAAAAATTCCTTCTTTTGTTACTCCGAAAGGAAAAATGAAGAAGAAAATATTATGTATGACAGATGCATTAGTTCTAAAGCAAAAATTTTTCTAATTTCCGGTCCAGACTTACAGATTACGTTTACCTCTAATACAATCAAAAAGAATGCCTCAGTAATTACTGCACTGGCTTAGCTGATGACTCCATAAGAAAGAATAAAGTGGAAGAATATGTTGCTTTCTTCTTGTTGTTGAGTGCGTACGGTTTCGTAATGGATTGAATGCGCAAGTCGTTAAAAAGTTAATAAAATTTATTCTTTCCACAAGAAATAAAACAAAATACTGAAGTATTTCCTCAGAGATATTCGTACAATACCACAATATCTCAAACGTTAAACAGAACTTAATTCGAAACAGAGAAAGTTAATCCAGTCTCATAGCGAATTCGCTATAATCAATAACAGCTCTAGGTAAACAATACAATTCGCTTAAAACAACAACAACTGAGCTGAGGTGTTTTCATTCGGCTTTTATAAGCTTTTTAATTATTCACGAGAACGTTCTAGTAAAATCTATTTTCTCGATTTTTCTGGATGGCAACAGCAATTACGAGATATTTCTTTATTAAATATTAAATGCACGCGCTCTTGTATTTTTACTTTTGGGACGTAACTTTCTCTTCAAATTCGTCTGCGTTGCACGGGAAAATAAAACAATTTTAATTACAATTCTAAATAAATAGCTAAAAAAAATAAATAAATAAATAAAATAAAATCTGAGAGGATTCAGATTTTAGATTACGTCCAAAGGGATTTATTTTACTTAATGATATGATAATTTGCCGAACGAAACAAACATTAAACTAAACCCAATACAATTCCAATAATCAACCCAGTACAATTCCAATAACCAACATAATACAATTCCAATAACCAACATAATACAATTCCAATAACCAACATAATACAATTCCAATAACCAACATAATACAATTCCAAAAATTCCAGTAGCCAACCCAATACAATTCCATTAACTAACAAAGAAACATAAGCACTAAATTGAAAAGTGATTCAACGCCTTTTTGTTTCCGACTCAAAATGCCAAAACGAAAGTAATAGTCCTTCAGGACTAAATCCCTTTGGACTAATAAGTACGAAATTCGTAACATTATATTTTTTATGTTATTTCAACTTGGAAAACGCTCCTCAAAAATCGTTTAGCTGTGAAGAGAACTTATAATATTATTTCGCTTGTTTTGTTGTTCACAAAATATTTTAGAGTTCTTCTTGATTACTTACTCCCTTTTCAGATATGTAGACAGTATAGAATGAGGTTTTAAATCCAAAAAGGACATTTATAAGTCTTAAATATTTCTTAAATTAGCAGAAGTACCCGATCGAGTTAAGTTAGATTGAGAGTAATGTATCTAACAGCAGAGAGGACGATACCGCTGTAATCCTTCTCTAATTGTTGTCTATTCCGCTGTCTCTCTGAGGAACTCTGAGTCTGTTCTCAGTGTCTCTCAGTCTGTTCCGCTCTCTTAAGACGCTGTTATCGTGCTTCAGTTGCAAATCGAGCAGCCAATTTTCGCTTTAGAGGTATAATTGATTTCACAGCAAAAATGTTTGAAATTAATCAATTTCTTAACTTATTTTAATAACTTCGGACGAATGGAAGTATATTTCGCTAAGAAAACCTTTTTAATTAACAACGAACTTATTTATTTAGCATTCTAAACATATCAATGAAAGAACATTCCGTGCGTTGTCACGCTCAAAGCATATGTAAACAAAACATCACTGTTGCCACAAAAATCTACATTATAATGAACATATTAAATTATTATGGATTAACTGAGTTCGTGCACGTTTCTTAACAAAAAGTAACGTTTTGTGACGATTATTACAAATTTACTTTTAAAAGCAAAGAAAATGCGTGTGATGCCATAACACGCATGTTGATACGGGCGTGTTATTGCGTGAAAAATTTTTTTTGCAGTGCAACCCATTTTTCTTAAACAGCCGAGTTTTTTTATTACATTCGAGACAAATTAGTATAATCGCGTTTTCCCAGTGGCAACAATATTTTTTCATATACCGGAGTATTCTGATTAAATTTGAAACACATACATCTTACGCTTTTGCAGAGTGGCAATACAAAGATTTCAGATCGTTGAGTTTTTAATCAGAAGTTCGTTAAATTCGCGTAAAATATATACATACTGTTTTAAGTCCCAAGTGGCAATTTGCCCAGAAGAATTATTAATTTCGTTTAGGCATTTTGCGTCGATTCACTAAAAGCGCTGTTTCACTTTTCAGATTGTTGCCACCAAACCTCTATTATATTTAAAGAAATTAAATAATGAAGAATATGTATCAATGTATACATGTTTCTCTCATTATGATAAAAAAAACCGGTACCTAGAGCCATCAAATTTTGAATACTGAACGTTTCCACCCTAAAATGGGCATCTTGAAGCCCAAATTTGAAATTTGGAATTTATTTTATTATTGATTTCATATTTTGTAAAACTTTAACGAATTTTTGATTAACAAATTCGAGGATTTCAAAGCAAGCAATGGCAATGTTGTACTGAAATCGGAAATTCTAAAGATATGCTCAGTTTAAAATTATTTTGCGATATTGCTGTTGAACTGAATTTTATAGTTTAAGTGCGAAGAACATGATATTTAATAAACAAAGGTAACACACAAAACGCGAAAAAAAGTCCCTTTGGACTTAATTTAAAATCTGAAACCTTTCAGATATACATATTTTTTATGACCGTCGACCTTTCGCAGGACCCAGAAAAGAATTGTGTGATGTTTGGTGACGATAGCTACAGTAGTGAATGAGTATATCGCGAACAAACAAACGAACACACAAACAGACATTCCTTCTTATACGTATATATAGATGACTGTTGTTTCATAACAACTAGTAAGACTGAAAGCAATTAAAACAAAATTCTCAATAATGTTCCAATGTTTGGAATTTTGTTCTAAAGATCTAATTTTCAATAAACTGCAAAAGTTCCAAATACTTGCCTTCTCACATCTCTGTTTCACTTTCCGCAGAAATAACGTAAATAAAACTGAAACATTTCTCTCTAAACGAAAACTTTTTTCCTCATTAATAACGCCACAAACGCAACTCATTTGCTATTCGTATTTTTCATTCGGGGGAGTAATAATTGAAGATAGTAAAGAATGTGTAACAGTTTAGTGAAATAGTTTAGTGATTTTTTTAATAATATATCTAGTACAAAAATTTATTTTTCTTCTGTATTTTGTATTAGAAGGTATTTCTCCCTCCCCCCTTCTTCGCATGCCTTCGTGGTATAGTTTTCAACACACTCGGCGCGTATTCGGAAGGTCAATGGTTCGAGTCCCGGCGGAGCATTGCTCATTTTTCATGTCTCCTGTTTCAAAACAATCTAATGTCTCTACAGTGGAGCCCGAACTACAAAAAAGCTGGTCGATGATTATTCTCCACCACCAAGATTTGGCGATTGGAGCCCTTAATCCCCAGTCTCCCTTTAAAAGGGGGAGTATATAAGATATTTCTCCCGCTTTCTTCGCATGCCTTCGTGGTGTAGTGGTCAGCACGCTGGGCGCGTATTCGAGAAGTCCGTGGTTCGAGTCCCGGCGAAGGCATTGCTCATTTTTCATGACTCTTGCATCAAAAATCCTAATGTCTCTAGAGTGGCGCCCGAACTAAAAGGTAGTGAATCATGATTCTTCATCGTTCAGGATTTGGCGATTGGGTCCCTTAAACCCCAGTCGCCCTTTAAAAGGGGGAGAATATAAGGTATTTCTTCCGCTTTCTTCGCATGCCTTCGTGATGTATAGTCAGCAGTTTCATTTTTCATCTCTCCTGCTTCGAAATAACCTAATGTCTCTATAATGTAATGTTTTAAAAAGTAGAAGAAAGCACAGGAACTTTTTAGCATCTTTCAATATTCGTCATGACTGAGAAACATGATAGTTGCTGAAAGGCTGAGTGGAAAGGCATGATGACGCATACAATACAACAGAGCTTGAAGACTCACAATCTTTATTTTTTAAGCACATGAAATCATCCTTTCGCAGATAAGATAATTTTTAATCATATTTGAATACAGTAATTTCCAGGCACACGGGTTTTAAAATATGACGTCATCTTAAGCAAGTAAGCGGCAGCAGCTTGGAAGAGAAACGTCTTGCCAGCAGAAGAGCTTAGGCGAAAGAGAACGCTGCAGTTCAAAGGAAGAAGGGAGGGAGTCAAAACATTTCAGTTCGAGTTAGAAAAAGTTTAGGTTTACAATTATTTGATTGGGCAAGAGGTATCTGCTTTAAACGTTTCGCAGCATGGAAAGATCTGGAATTTGAGAGAACAGATGAATTTAGGTGGACAGCATGAAATTTACAATTGTTAATTTTGAGGTCTCCAATTACTTTTTTACAGCAGCTATCGTATTTTTTTACTTCCTTGCACGAAGTAAAAAAGAAATATTGTAATCGCGAAAATTTTCGGGTATCATATTTCAACGAAAATATCTATTTTGACCGCTATCGAATGCAATTTAACGATGTTTTTGAATGACATCCGTAAGGACAGAATAACGGACATTTTTTTTCCCAAAAAAATTAGAAAACTGATTTCAAATGGAATCTGAAGACATTTTTTCGTGGCGTCTGTGCGTACGTACGTACGTATGTATGTATGTATGTATCTGGTATAACTCAAAACCGAGTAGCATTAAGAACTTTGAAATTTTGTATATAGAACTGCTATAAAATGTAGATATGCATCTCCTATTTTGATTGCAATCGATCGCACCAAAATTATATAAATATACGCATATATACCTATACCCACTCTGTTAATCGGCTCTGAGCTCAGATTTTTATTCGTATATGTTGGTAAATTGTGCATTTTTTGCTTTAAGAATGATAGAATTGTGTTTTTTTAATCTTCCGGTTAAGGTTTTCATCCTTTAGTAAATCTGTATGCACGATTTGTATAATTATCAACAATTTAAAAGTGGTTTAAGTGCGGCAAAGCCTAATCCTTTTTCTTGTGGCAATCATATTTGTTTACATTTGAAACTTAGGAGAATAGTGGATTTGTTGCCAATCTAGGGAAACTAAGTTTCGCAACAACAAAGATAACGCCTTTTATTATCGCGAATTAAATCATGCTTAATCCATTCTGGAATTTATTGGAGGAAATAAGTGTTTAAGATTTACTTCGTAATTTTTAATATAGATATTTTGAGTTTTTAATGCGTTTTTGGCCTTGCCGCGAAGTGAGAACTGAATTAATTGAATGAGAATTACTGAATCGAATGTGAAAAACTGTTTCTTTTTTGTTTGCTTGTTTAATTTCTTTTATACGTCGTTTTAGATTTATTACAGTATTTGAATAGAACATGTGGCAACGATTAGATAATTCTTCAGATGATATACATAATTTTCGTGCATTCTAAAATGAATGAGATGTAACTCTGTTAAGTGAGCTTAGCGCCAGAGTGTCGCTATGGTAAACAAACATAGTGAATTTTAAAAAGATCATTTATTCTATTGTGGTTTATGCGCTATCGACGAAGTAGCTTTAATTCAATCCAATAAGATTAAATGAAATGCAAAAGGCGTATGATTTAATATTCCGAACACGAAAGTCATGTGGTGTACACATCAGATTTTTTTTATGTATCTTACATATATGTTATCGGCAAAGTATGAAATCCGGCATTCTAAAGAATGCCTAGGCATTTTATACAATTCCGGAAACTGTCTGGCAGTGTATCAAACGATTAAGCATTGTACAGTATTTCAGAGTCCTAAGTATACGAAAAGAATACATTTTCAAGCGAAGTTTATTGTTATTAACATTAAAATTATGCATTATTTCTTCTCCACTTACAGAGCTTCTACCTAAAATACTTTCTCAAATATGACATGATTTTTTTAGCTCCTGAGGCATCTTTTAAATGAAAAAAATCTTAGTCAATTTGTGATTAATGCTCAATTCGGTCCCTTTCAAATGAGCGCTCTTTTTATTTTAAAAGTGAAATACATTAAATAGTACATAACTTTCTCTGAATATTTCTGAAAAGGAATAAAAAAAAAAGATTTTTTAAAATATTATTTAAAACTTGTACCTACGTTATTATAAAATATAGGGGAATAATTCTTTTAATTATCAGATTTTTTTACCTTTAATTTCAACAATACATATCCTAAAACTGTTCTTTATTACTTCCTTAAGTACGCATCGTCTCAAGGAAACGCGTAGAAATGTATTCCATCAGATTTCGAAGAAATCTTACTCTTGCAATCCTTAATCCGCAGTATCGATACGCCATTAGAGAAAATAAAAAAAAAATTGTTCTGAAAAGAGCCTTTTGTAATTAAAAAGTACAAAATTAATAAGTTATAAATAACACAGCCAAGCTAACAAGAATTCGGTAGCTAACAAGACGTTCTTCCACGTTAGAAGCTAACAAGATTTCGGTAGAATCAAACAAACAACCAAATCAAAACAACCAATGACTGAAAAGAAAAGGAGCATGCGCAGTTTTACTGATTGTGTTTTCACATCGCCACCGCTACGAGCGCTGCGGTCGTTTCGAAGCGCAATTTCTCTCATTGAAGTGTCGACGCTTTACTTACATACAGCTTTGTTGGCATTGGCTAGGCATTTTATGGAATGCCAAATGACAAACCGGCAAAATATGAAATACAACTGTGATTCTTTTCGGATAACCGAAACTACTTACCAGAAGTTAATAAATGATTTTAAAAAGCTAAAATGACTGCTCAGAAGGAACCACGGAACTACTGGTTGCTGAATTGCTATGATGTGATGATTGTGGAAAACAAAACTAAACTCATTTATCCTGATGAAGAAGTAGTCAGTTATTTCACGCACTTCATGAAATTCGTTTGGCTGGCAGACACGGAGGACGTGATAGAATGTTGAAAGAACATTAAACTAAATAGAAAAATATTACACGGAATAATATTGAACTGTATATCCAGCTTTGTGAGCGTTGCCAGAAAAAAAACAAAAAGGTATTAAAAGGGCATTATTGTGAAACCTATGATTTTTCTGAATTTAATTCCCATTGTCAGGTAGATTTCATTGATTTCCATTCAGACAGAAAATACAAATTTATTATGGTATACCAAGGTCATCTCACTTTTTTTATTTAGAATAAAAGTTTTTTAATGGCAGTCTTTCATTATTTTTTCAAAATAGCATTTGTATTTTTCAGGAATGAACGTCTTTTAAATAATATCTTAACATGACTTTTTTTTTCATATTTTCCTTAAAGCGCATTTGTCATTCTAAAATGCTTAGGTATTATGTGCAATGCCTAGGTAAAGTAAATAATAATTCTCATATTTCATACTTTGCCTAAAAACAACAGGCATTCTATAAAACGCCTAAGTGTTCTACAGAGTTTCGCGTTTCATCCACTGCCAACAACTTACACATATTCAAAATTTTCGCTATATAAGCATATAAATATACGTATGTAAGATTAAAATAAGAAAGCAAATTATTAACTTTAATTTGGTAATAGTCCTTTTTATTCCTCATTTTAATTTGGCTTGTTTCCCTTTCTGTCCTGAAAAAGAAGTAGTCTGAAACTACTAACTGTTTATAATATATGAAACTTATTTCCAAATCAATTCGCTGTCATATGTAATGCAGCATTGATTTTTCATGTATACTTATTTGAAGCAGGAAAGACGCAAAGCCCAAAATAAAGTTGGTTTCTTAATAAGAGTTTTTCAACTTTAAACCGATTTAGGTTGCGCAATGAATAAGGCTGGAAGGTTAAAAACTTCAGTTAGCTTACAAAGCAATGACGACGAATGGGAAATACGAAAAGAATTAATAGTAGATGGCTGCCTATAGGAAAAAGAAAGAAAGAAAGAAAGAAAATCTGAAGGCCTTCAGATTTTATACTACGCCCAAAGGAGCGTTTTTTAACGTTTTGTGAGTTATCTTTATTTATTAAATATCATGTTCTTGGCACTTAAACCACATAAAGTTCCGTTCAACAGCAATATCACAAAATATTTAAAAACAGCATATCTTTAGAATTTCCGACAGACAGTATCACGCGCTAGAAATAAATTTTTTCTCCCGTGCAGTGTTGCCATTGCTCGTTTTGAAATCGTCGATTTTATTAATCAAAAATTCAATTCAACAGCAATATCACAAAATATCTACAAAGAGCATATCTTTAGAATTTCCGATACACAGTCTCGCGGACTGGAGATGATAATTTCTTTTTAACATTGTTGCCATTTCTCACTTTGAAAATCGTTCAGTTTGTTAATCAAAAATTATTTAATGTTTGACAAAATACGAAATTGATAATAAAACAAATTTCAAATTTGGCTTCCAGATGCCCATATTCGTGTGGAGGACTACATTATTCAAAACTGGATGTCTCTAAGTACCATTGTTTTTTTTCACAGTGCGAGAAACATATATGCATTTATGCAGATTCTTCATTATTTAAGTATAATACAGGTCCCTAATATTTGGTGGCAACAATCTGAAAAGTGAAACGCCATTTGTAGTGAAACGTCACAAAATGCCAAAACGAAACTAATAGCCCTTTGGGCTAAAAAGAAAAAAAAATAATTAAAGCTAAGATTGTAATAAAATTCAACAAACTTTCTTTTATTACTACTAAAATACTTAAAGTCAATTTTGACCAAAAACTTAAACGGGGTCTTATGATTTGGAATTGTATGGAAATATCCTGATCCCATGAGGTGTTCATAAATATTGCGTAACAATATGCTTGCTTTTTCGCAAGAGTAGTGACACGTACAAAACCATAATGATTCGTACAATCGCATCTATGAAACACAGTCACACTTAATATTGCTGATTCATTGAACGCTGATTAAATGGTAAAAAGCAATGATTGGTTGTCACACGTTCTATTATTCTGAGAAACAAAGGAAGCAAACACACAGATCTGTCAATTATAAGATGAAAATGAATCCTATTACAGAAGACATTTAGAAAGTAGGTAGTCTTGGTACCGCTCAAAGCCACTCACTAGAACAATATCTATTGAAATAACCTTCACTGTAACTGCACTTCTCTCTACACATTAATAGCGTTACGGATTTCGCATTTCTTTAGCTATTTATTTAGAATTGTAATTAAAATTGCTTTATTTTCCCGTGCAACGCAGACGATATTTGAAGAGAAATCAACGGCGGAAAAGTAAAAATACAAGAGCGCGGGCATTTAATATTTAATAAATAAATATTTCGTAATTTCTGTTGCCATCCACAAAAATCGAGAAAATAGATTTTACCAGAACGTTCTTGTGAATAATTAAAATGCTTATAAAAGCCGAATTAAAACACCTCAGCTCAGTTGCTGTTGCTTTAAGCGAACAGTACGTTTACTTAACGCTGTTATTGATTGTAGCGGATTCGTTGTGAGATTGGATTAGTTTCTCCGTTTTGAATTAAGTTCTGTTTGACGTTTGAGATATTGTAAGAATATCTTTGAGGAAATATTTCAGCATTTTGATTTACTTCTTGTGAAAAGAATAAATTTTATTAACTTTTTAACGACTTGTGCATGTAATCCATTACGAAACGGTACGCACGCAACAATATTAATTCTATTAACCGTTTATTATCATGTATCTAACGTTAACGGTAAATGTTGGCATTTCAAATGAAACTTAAAAACTCAAGGCCTTTTCCACTCGTAGGTTACTTCTAAGTTAAAGAAATTGGTAAGAAGCTTCCCATAATATCTATCTACTGTGATAAAATGTTCGTGGATAAGGTCCACCGGTATGTTTTTACCAGTATTTTGGTACATTTTTGTGAGTTTCAGAGTTTTTATTCTTTTAATTAACCAGTTTATTAATAACTTCAGCCTTTACTATCACTTCTCCTTTCCATTTCCTCAACAGAATACAAATTTAGTTAGAAAGTGCGCAAGTCGAGAGTTTTGGACAGTAAAACAGAGCGTGTGTCTGCCTGTGGATGCCACGTTGTTAGGTTTCACCACCTCTGATAAGATTGAAATAATTCCTGTTACGTTATAGCTGCCGTCATTTAAATTGTTATGCTGATTAAGAAGCTCTGAGCCAACTTAAAATTAAATTTAATTTTGTTGTCTCTGAGCCACTACGCTTATTTAAATTCAGAAAGCTACATCACCACAAGTGATGGCTGATATTGTAAGCCCTTGCGTTTATGTTAAACTTCTGATTTTAATAAAAAGATTATTTTAAACTTTTCAAGGTCTCTGTCGTTAACTTCAGACGCAGCTATAATTTGCTCTAAATCTGTTCGGAGTTTGCTATTACTTTATAAGCTATTTCTCCCGCCTTCTTAGCATGCCTTTGTGGTGCAGTGGTCAGCACTCTCGGCGCCTACTCGAGAGGTCCATGGTTCGAGCCCCTGCAAGGGCATTGCCCATTTTTCATCTCTCTTCCTTTAAAAAAAATGCTTAATGTGCTTTATATTACCTATCCTATATACTACAACTTTATATTAACAAAGAAAGTCAAACTGTATAGAGTTAACGAGGTAAGAAATTCGCTTAAATTTCCGTATAATAAATTAATTCATACAAGCTTACTTCTTCAATGACACATTCAAGTGTTTCATTTTGCACAACGTTCTTAGAATAATGTTTTCCATGAGAGCCTAGAAATTAATATGAGTTTCTCGTTATTTTCAAATGAAGCGATTTAATTTTTATAAAGCCTTTTTTACTCACTTTTTTTTTTTTTTTTTTAGAGTTCAAAGGAGCTTTGTCCCTGAAGGACTGTTGTTTTCGTTTTGCATTTTTGCGTTAATTCAGTGTAAATGTCCGTATCACTTTTCACACTGTTGCCACCAAGTATTTTCTCCTTGTGTTATATTAAAAGAAATTAAATAATGAAGAATCTACATAAATGTATGTATGTTTCTCGCAATGTGATGAAACAACAGCAACCTAGAACCATCCAATTTTGGATAACGTACGTTTCTACCCGAGTATGGACATCTGGAAGCCCAAATTTAGAATTTGGAATTTGTTTTATTATCTATTTCCTATTTTGTAAAACTTTAACGAATTTTTAATGAGCAAACTGAGCGATTTAAAAGCGAGCCATGGCAACACTCTACGGGGAAAAAAAAAACCTTTTTATCTCCAGCGCACGGAACTGTGTATCGGAAATTCTAAAGATATGCTCTTTTTAAAATTATTTTGCAATATTGCCGTTGAACTGAATTTTATGGTTTAAGTGCGAAGAGCATGATATTTAATAAATAACGGTAACACACAAAACGTTAGAAAACACGCCCCTTTGAACGTAATTTAAAATAAAAACCATTTCAGTTTCCCCCTCCCCCTCCAAGTGCACGCCAGTATGGGGAAAAAAGTAGTTGGACAGACTTTAAAAAAATTTTTTTAAAAAAAGCCTAGCGAGATATCAAGACTATAAACTGAACGTTGCTTTAATATTAGCTATAAATCTTGAAACAGTGAAGCGCCCGATAAGTTATACCCAGGATTTGTCCAATCTTAGAAAGAGTATTAACTTTTATAAATTTAACTAATATTGCGAATTGTCTTTCAGCTAATTACCTAAAGATGTCTTATTTCAATACCACGTAGCATTCCTTTTATTTTGGTTGCCAGATGCATGTTTCATATTCTCGAAGGAGCGTTAGCCCAGAAGGGGTATTAGTCTCCAAAACGGAATATTGCGTTGAATTACTATAAAAGACTGGATTACTTTATAAGGTATTTCTCCCGCCTTCTTCGCATCCCTTCGTGGTGCAGTGGTCAGCACTCTGGAAACGTATTCCAGAAGTCATTACTTCGAGTCTCGGGGAAGGCATTGCTCATTTTTTTGCCTGCTGTTTCAAAAATACCTAATCTCTCTACAGTGGCGCCCGAACTAAAAAAGGTGCTGGATGATGATTCTCGACCACCAGGATTTGGCGATTGGGTCTCCTAATCCCCAATCGCCCCTTAAAAGGGGGAGTATATAAGGTATTTCTCCCGTCTTTTTAGCATGCCTTCGGTGTGTGATTGGAAGCATAGTCAACGCGTATTCGGAAGGTCCGGAGTTGGAGTCCCGGCAAGGGCATTGCTCATTTTCCATGCCTCCTGCTTCGAAAAATCCTAATGATTCAGCAATTTCATTTTACAATTTCCCTCTCTGAAGGGAGAAGATCTCAAAAGCTGCAAAGAAAATATATTTCGAATGTAATTTCGTTTACGTTTGCCGTAATTCTAATACTTAGGATGTCCAACACGTAAATGGTTCATGCTTAAAATAAGAAGATAAATATTATTTACGGACTTAAGCCAGGTATGTTCTAGCCCCGTTCTAGCTGCATTTCTTTAAATAATTGTGACAGTGAAAAAAGCAATAAAGTCAACATAAAGCTCATGGACTAAGATAAAGTCTTTTTTTATCCTAGAAACTAAATAATTCGGTGATAAGAGATATCATTTGCGTCACTATGGGGAAACTGAAGCTCTTTTACAAGATTTTACAAATACTTTAGCCTATGCCGCAGCTTTGTACTTCTGAGAAGATAAGAAAAGATGAGACCATAGCTTGGTTTGCTGAAGATAGGATATCTCCTTTTAGATATTTTAGAAGTTATTTACTAAAGGCTCAGTTTAATGTTTATGAACATTAACGTTTCAGCATTATTGTATCAACTATTGCTACTGCATTTTTAGCACATGTTGCTATTACAGCCTTCAGAAATTTACCAAATTACCAATCTAATGTTTTCGTTTACTGGGAAAAGGTAGAATTTTCATAAATCACCGTCATCGTATTTTTTTCTCTGCGTTCAAAGAGCACTGATTTAGGCAAGTAGAAATTACTTTTAAGCAGTCCAATCACCGTTGAAAACTGAAGTAAAGAAATTAACTCTATAAATATCTCTGTGATGAAATGTGCAAGTACTTTCCTGCTTTCCAAGCGCTCATAGCTTTTAGTATTAAATCTATTGCCGATAATGTACATTTCGAATTCATATCTGCACGAACAAAGAAGTACAAAAATTGCTGTACTAGGAAAAGTCATGTTGAACTCATCTTTAGCTAACATTCTTGTTCCATTTTTCCATTCCATTCCATTTACCTCTATTTATACTGGTCAAAGCCTGCATGGGTTTGCAGGCTTTTTGCCAGTTGTCTTTCTGAAAGGCATCCTGGATGTAAAATTAATCTAAAAAGGTGTCACATAGACAGAATGTGAATTGTTAAAAAGAAGGTGCCGCTTTGCCCCAGAGATGAAATTTTCATCGTGAGGTGGTGTGATATATGAGTTACATATAGCATGCAGGTACAAAACAATATCAAGTAATGGAAATAATAAAAATATAAAAACATAATTTCTTGGATAAAAGTACTGAGTAGTTATATCTTGGTTAACTAAAATATTTACAGTATATACATGAGAAGTTAAAGGTGCACTGTATGGTCTCATCACGTGATAGGCTAGAGTCCATGCCATTGGCTAAGGGCAGAAATCTTGAAAAATCATATACAGTAGAAGTCCGATAATCCGGCACGTTCGGGACCGGCTCGGTGCCGGACTACCGAAAATTCCGGTCTATCGGGCGGTAATTATAAGAACAATTAGGTTAATAATTAAACTAAAATACAGTATGCAAATACATACAACAAAGTTTATTTTACATTTCATATAATGTATGTACACGTACTGTAAAACATATTTCACTTAGATTTAAAAAAGTCACGAATGTCTTTTTGTTTTCTTGACTTTTGGCGTTTAGTATAAAATTTATTTCTAATGATATGGAAATCAATAATTTCTGAAGCACTGTAGCTAGTACTAGCCTCAGCAAAAGAGATAAACTTATTTAGTGATTCTGCAGCTTCTGCCCAGCTGATTTTTTCCTTTTCTTCCGTTTCGGCATCTGAGTCATTTTCTTCAAGATTTTGAGTAGGCTGAGGGTTTACTACAATGTTGATAATGTCCTCATCGGTTAGTTCTTGTTCAACAGGCTCATTCTCGTCGATTAAAAGCCACTCCTCTACCTCATCTTCAGGCAGGTTTTTCAAGGGATTGTCAGTACTTCTAACGACATCCAAAACTTTGGTCAGAGCGTCTTGATGGTTTTCTTCCTCATCAGTCTGTAGAGTTAGGTCAGATGCAGGGTTTGCAGCTGGCCAAAGTTTTCTCCAGCATTTTTGGAGTGTTGTATTTTTTACCTGGTTCCAAGACTGTGCAATAGCATAGACGGCATCTTTTACTGTAAACTTTTTTTGAAAATCAGTCACGTCACAGTCGGCATTTAACAGGCCTTGAATAAAAGACCTTCTATAAAAGCATTTAAAATTTTGAATAACCCCTTGGTCCATGGGTTGAATCAAAGATGTTACGTTAGGTGGGAGCAGAGTAGCAACAATATTTCCAGAAACTAACTCATCTACTGGCGGATGGGCTTTGCAATTGTCCAAAAGAAGGATGGCTTTAGTATCTTCTGGTAGACCAAGGCTTTTGAATGATTCCTTGACCTCAGGCACAAAGTGGTGAAAAAACCAGTCTTTAAAGAGGGCGGCAGTTATCCACGCATTTGATTGAGCATCGTATTGGACAGGCAAGTGTGTAACATTCTTAAAAGCCCTGGGTTTTGCAGATTTACCTATCACAAAAGGGGTCACTCGGTGGTTTCCAGACGCATTAGCACATAGCAAAACGGTTAATCTGTCTTTGTTTTTTTTAAAACCCTTGGCTGCTTTTTCTCCTCCCCCAGCTAGTGTAGATGTTGGTAAACATCGCCACAATAGCCCTGTTTCATCAGCATTGTAAATCTGTTCAGGTGTTAAATCATTATCAGCCACGATTTTCTCAAACTCGTCTTTGTATTTTTCTGCAGAGTTTTGGTTTGCTGAAAGGGTTTCTCCAGTTACATCAAGTCTTCGAATTCCATGCCGAAACTTAAAGTTTCTGAGCCAACCATCAGAATAATTACATTCACTTTCAGCAACTCCTAAATCTTGGCCGAATTTCTTTGCCTTTTCAACAATCATTGGCCCTGTTACCGGCTTTCCTTCAGAACGTACTGCACTAAACCATTTGAACAATACACTATCTAGCTGTTCCAGTTTTGGTTTTTTTAATGTTTTTCTAGAAGCCAATTTTTCAGTTGTTACCGATTGAGAAGCAAACTTCATTAGTTCATCTTTTTGTTTTTTAATGTCATAAATAGTTGATGAGCCAATATTAAACTCATTCATTAAAACATTTCTATTCTCGCCTTTTTCTAGCCGTTTGATGATTTCTAGTTTCTGATTGAGAGTCAGTGTTACGTGTTTTCGTTTCTCTCCTTTTGAACTCGAAGGCTTAGGTTTTGAAAACATGGTCACTGTACAGTTAGAACGAAAATCACTTTTTTTATAAACAGTTTCAAAAGTTACGTTTACTGCGATGTGAAAGGACACAAAACAACAACGCACAAAAAAATGGCGAAGACGCTTCGTGATTGATTAACGGAGCTGCACTGCACCTGAATTTGTTGTGACAGCTGAGACTAGCCGGCCGCTAATTGTTTCCGAACAATACCGAGCGCTTCCGGATGATCTCGAACTACCCCGAAAACTTCCGAATAGCTCTCGAGCGGTTTTATTTGCTTTAAAGACACACTTTTGGAGAAAACCAAAATTTTTACAATTTTCCGGAGCGATGCCGGACTATCGGGCATTCCGGACTGTTGGATGCCGGACTAATGGACTTCTACTGTATTTAAAAAATAACTGGTATGTTAAAAAGTTGAAACATATTTTTCTGTCATAGGTAAATGTCCTGGTAGTATATACCACAGAAATCTTCCTAAAAAAGTCTATGGAAGAGCTGATATAGAGCAAAGTCATGAGCACTGAGCGGAGCTTTGCAGGGAAATTAAACTCAGGAGTGCTCAGATAATAAGATATAGTGCATGTAACACAAATTTAAATATATCGGAGGTATTCACGGGTGATACTGAAGAAAATAACTTTCATTTCTGGTTTTGAATTTTGAGTATATATAGTTTAAACCGAGCGCGCATGCGCAAATTAACATGCGCCATTCGGGCGATTTATTCATGAAATAGGGTGGATGGACCGTGAATCGTATGGTAAGGGTTTCTTCTGTTCGTATTTTTTCCCTGTTTATTTTCACTGCGTTCAAAGAGTACACATTTAGACAGGTAGAAATTACTTTTAAGCAATCCAATCACCGTTCAAAAGTGAAGCAAAGAAATTAACTCTATAAATATCACTCCGCTGAAATGAGCACCGGACTTTTCATTCCTTCCACGCACTCTGCTTGCAGGTGTTATTCTGCTGTCTATTGCCTCGAGATGTGATCCGTTATAAAATTGTGGGGGCGCTTATAAAATCCTTAGTGATGATGTTTAAGAAGAATATGTATCCTAAAAAATTACTTATCAGGAAATAAATCTATGTGTTGTATATACGCTACGCCTGCTAAGTTCGTTTCTGTTATGTCATCTCGTGTATCGAAGCAGCTGTGTTCTAATCTCAAGAGATCTACGGAATCGATTACAGTTTAAATTAGTCAACTAGGAAATATGTCTGCGGCTTCAAACACCAATGGATAAAATATCTGCAAAGTCAAAAATGAGTAAAATACAATGTCATTACCGAGTTGCAATTGAAACTCATATATAGAAGTGAGGAAAGTTCGTGCGCATTTCAGAAAAGAAGGGTTTATAGCGTTGGTTTCTTTATTTAAATGTTGAACGGTGATTGCACAAGAGCTGACCCCACTGCAGGAGTATTAAGATGACATAATGCGGATTAGTTTTCAAAAGATACACTTTAGATTCATATGTTAGTAGTTTTTAAGAACAGGAAGGGGACGTAGCCAAATTAAAATTAGGAATTAAAAAGACTATTGCTAAATTAAACTAAATTACTGAAAAAAATTCGCTAAGTTAAATTTTTGAGTTTCTCCGTAAATTTCGAACCAAATTTTGCAAAATTTAATATTTAGGCATTATTTGAGTCGCAAAAGTGAAATATGGCAAAACATTGGTATGTTATTTCAAAAAAAGATCCATTTTGTGTCAAAATACCTATGTTAGAACAATGCTGTATATAAATCTAATACACATCCTAAGCCGCGCTTTCGAGACATGAAAAACGCAATTTGAATTTCGTCAATCGGCCCAGTAGAACGGGAGATATAGAATTGTCCTCCTGCCTTTTTTTTGGGGGGGGGCGCAGTGTACACATGCCACACTCAGCACCCTTTACGCACAACTTTCCTACAAGGTTACCAGCAGAAAAAAATTCATATGAGTTCACTGTCTTTAGATTCGAAACCTATTAAATTTGATTTTAGTTGTTGTTCTGAACGATGGAAATGATGTATAAAAAAGTGTGTAATCTACACCTTTTATTGTGCAAACGAAAGAAAACACGTGCTTTCCTTTTCGTGATAAATCAACAGGAAAATTGTTCTAAGCAACTGATTGTCCTAAACAATTTGTGCATCATAACCATTTTAGAAGACAGTTCTGGAAGTTTCTAGCCTGTTCTAACCTAGTATGTAAAAAAGGAGGCTGGAAAAGAAATTATTCTTTGCTGAGGGTTTTAAGAGGGTCGCCGCGGTAATTTGTAACAACGTTCATGACTGCGTGATGGGAAAGTAAATTAGTTATTCGTGTTTCGATAATGAATTTTAATTTTATGGTTTGAGTCGTCAGATATTTGAACCCTAAATGCAATAAAATTTATTCCTTAAAAGGAAATTTATTTTCTTGTATCATCGATTTGAATGTAATAACTAGTTATATGCTCGTGATGTAGGGGATTTTGAAACGTGGGTTTTGATGACTTGAATAAGGATTTTTGTCTAAAGGTAACATTCATTTGAATTGTTCTAAATTACCTTTCATCCTTACACTCTATCGTTTGTCTGAACTTGAAGAATCTTGAAGATCATTAATTTTCCAAACTTCTCATTATTTTTCATCTTTTATTTATTTATTTATGTATTTGATTTGATTTCAAAAAGTAAGGAACAATATGGGAGAAAATGGAGAGAAAATCGAACAGAAAAAAAATATATATATATATCAGCTATAGTGGAAATGGTAGACTCTGAACTAAGCAGGTGATATAAGAAATAAATTACACACGCAATCTAGCGTGGTAAGACTCCTTAAGCAATCTGACCTTGAAAAATTCTGTGCCTACTGTAATTTAATTTCTATTTCAAATAGAAAGTCTTATATTACCGATATATACATGTTGTTCCTTATACTAGCATTATGCTTTACAGTGCAGTAGAAGAGTATTACACTTTTTTAGTCCAAAGGGGCAATTTTTCCAGAAGGATTAATTTTATTTTGCCATTTTGCGTTTATTCACTAAAAGCGTTGTTTCACTTTTCAAGTTGTTGCCACCAAATATTATCGCCCCGTATTATATTTAAAGAATTAAATAATGAATAATCTGAATAAATGTATGTATGTTACTCGCATTGTGATAAAACAACGCTACCTCGAGCTATTCAGTTTTCAATACTGAACATTTCCACCCGAATATGGGCATCTGAAAGTCCAAATTTGAATTTTGGAAGTTTCGATTTCATATTTTGTAAAACTTTAACGAATTTTTCATGAACAAACTCAACGATTTAAAAGTGAGCAATGGCAATACTCTGCGGTGGAAGGGGGGGAACTTTTTATCTCAAGCGCGCGGAACTGTGTATCGGAAATTCTAAAGATATGATCATTTTTTTAAAATTATTTTGCGATATTGCTGTTGAACTGAATTTTATGGTTTAAGGGCGAAGAACATGATATTTAATAAACACATAAAACGTTTAAAACACACAAAACAAACACACAAATCAGTAACACACAAAACGTTCAAAAAACGCTCTTTTGGGTAATTTAAA
>KK112721.1:265429-277053 GCA_000611955.2 Stegodyphus mimosarum | reverse complement strand
AAATCTGAAACCTTTCAGATTTATATATATATATATATAAGCATATATATATATATAAGCATTATTTTTTAAATTCTTTTGTGGGAGAAATTAGTTTTAAGTTCAATATTTCAAGTTCATCAAAAAAGCTGCCGTATATGACCAAGAAGAAAAGGAAATTTACTGAAACCGTCGAGATTATTAGTAAACAGCTAAGTTTCAATATCCATGTAACTTCGAATGCAGTAACTAAGTTTAGTGTGAAACCATCTTATTCTTGCATCAAAGATCGAAGAATCGTTGAATTCAAGAAACTTATATATAAAGCCAAAAGCAATAGCGGTTGAATTTTTATTTCAAGCGCTCATCGAAATGTTGTATTATTTTTTTTCTCCTTATTGTTAACTCTTCGCTTCCATTATAAAATAGTAATCGTCTGTTTTAATTGGAGAACAGTGGGAATAAAAATACATCACAAAATATGATAAAACCTGCTGTGGAATATAACACAATTAAATTTTACGCAAAGTATAAACAAATAAATTAATATAATACTTTTTATTCATCTCAACTTCTCGGTAGTATATTTAATTCTAAACTGCATTGATCGAAATCAGACTTATAAAATTTTATAAATCATATTATAAATTAATTTTAAAGAATGAAAATAAAAATATGAAATTAAAAAAGCAAAATCTGAAAGGGTTCAGATTTTAACGGCCGTCCAAATGGATTTTTTACATTATTTCTAAGTTTGTAGAGGCAAAATTCCTTTTCAAGACTAGTAATCCATTTCGGCTAAAGCTCTTTTGGGCAAATAATCCCAATAAGTTCATGTTTTGTTACGGTTTTGTTTTAAATAATGTATATTTCATTGCTATTGCTATTGCTATTGCTATTGCTATTGCTATTATAGTATGATCATAAAAAGGAAAAATTATCTGTTCCATTACTGGAGATGAAGAAATTTGAAAATATAAAGACCCTCCTACTAGCAAAAATTATTCATTCAATAATCCTAACTGATTAAAAATATGATCTAAATATCATTTAACAATTAAATATTATATAACTAACGGAAGTACCCGATGCCAGTTAAATTAGATTGAGAGTAATGTATCTGAAAACAGAGAGAACGACACCGCTATAATCCTTCTCTAATAACGATGTGAAAATACAATTCATAGTCATACATTTTTCAGTCTGATGCGATATGGAACCCACATAAAAAAGTTTCCATAGAAAAATAAATTAATTCTCTCTCATCATATCAACAAGAATGGCACGCTGTTTTTAATGATTTTCGTCTTTCTAATCAAATAGTCGTAAAAGCTTTAAGTTCCATCCAATATTTCACCTATATTCAAATTTAGTCGATTAAATATGCTCCAAAATTGATCATAATTGATTAGAAATCAATAACGCGAACAAAAAAAAAACCCACGAACAAACATTCTTTTTTTATATATATTAGATTCTGTAAAACTTTCAAATTTATGATTATACATTATATAATTTTTAATTTAACTCTACGATCTGAAAGCGAGCAGTAGCAACACGTTTCGAAATAAAGCATTTTTATCATCTCCAACGCGCGACGCTGTTGCCAAAATGAGTGCGAAAATTAGCGTTTTCAGAGTTTTTAATTAATATCTCGGCTGATTAAAGTCGTGCGCAGTCGAAATGGCTTCCAGCGAATTTTTGGAATCGGGAACAATGTATTTAATGTTTGTCTATGCTATTTTTACTTCATCGCAAACCGTGGAAATTTTTTTGTTAACAAACTCTACAATTTGAAAGCGAGCAGTGGCAACGCTTCTCGAAATCAAGCAGATTTCCATCTCCAGCTCGCGAGACTGTTGCCACTCGGAAAAATGAGGGCAAAAATTATCGTTTTTAAGTTTTTTTTAATTATTATTATTTATTTATTTTATCTATTAGTCCAAAGGGATTTAGTCCCGAAGGACTATTACTTTCGTTTTGAGATTTTGCGTCGATTCACTCTGAATGCCCGTTTCACTTTTCAAATTGTTGCCACTAAATGTTATCGCTCTGCATTAAATTTTAAAAAATGAAAAATCTGCATAAATGTATGCATGTTTCTCGCATTGTGATAAAACCTAGAGCCATCGAATTTTGATTGACGTAATCCTACTGCGAATATGGGCATCTGGAAGCCCTAATTTTGAATTTGAAATTTGCTTTATTATCGATTTTATGTTTTGTAACATTTCAACGAATTTCTGATTAACAAACTAAATGATTTCAAAGCGAGCAATGGCAACACTGTACGGAAAAAAAAAAAACATTTTTATCTCCAGCGCACGAGACTTACGGAAATTCTAAAGATATGTTCATTTTAAAATGATTTTGCGATATTGATTTTGAACTGAATTTTATGGTTTGAGTACGTAGTACATGATATTTAATAAAAAAAGGTAGCACACGAAACGTTAAAAAAACGCGCCTTTGGACGTAATTTAAAATCTGAAATCTTTCAGATTTTATTTTTTTATTTTATTTTATTTATTTATTTATTTATTTTGAAAAAAGGTGGATGTCGACCTATTCCAGGGCCCAGGAAAGAATTGTAGAAAGTTTGGTGACGTAGCTATAGTAATGACTGAGTTAGAGGACAAACAAACAAACTTTTTTCTTTAACCTAGATAGAGAACAACTTACAGCTCAAAGCTCATGACAAAAAACCGTATGAAACGACATGCAAGTAAAAGTAAGCAATCTCCAACTGCGACTATCGAGAGCTAAGTAATCGTCAGGATTTTAAGTGAATAATGAAACAAGCTAGCTAAGTTAGATTCGTGTTCCTAGGTAAGGTCCATAGATCGGCTAGTCTATGGTCTTTCGACATCAAAGGTAAACAGTCCTTTACTGATTTAATGAGTCTTTTAGTGATTTGATAAGTTGCCTCAGGTAGGATGTTCAGGAATCTATGTTCAGTTATTAATATGTTCCGCCTTTCAGATGAGTAGCAACACTTGAAAAAAACTACACTCCAAAATTAAACCATCGAATTATTTACAATTGTTATTACTTCCTTGTACAAAGTAAAGGGAGCATTGTAACCGCGAAAAATTTCGGGTATCGTATTTCAGCGAACATATCCATTTTCGCCTCTCTGGATTCCATTTGAGCGATGTTTTTGCGTTATATCTGTATGTACGGACAGAATAAAGAATTATTTTTCCCCAAACGAATTACAAAACTGATTTAAAGTGGATTCAGAAGACATTTTTTAGTGGCGTCTGTACATATGTATATATGTCTGTATCTCGCATAACTCAAAAGCGAATAGTCTCAGAACGTTGAAATTTTGTATATAGGATTGCTATAACATGCAGATGTGCACTTCCTATTTTGGTTGCAATCGGCCGCACCAGAAGTATATAAACATATGTATTTATATATATATTACTGAGAAAGTTGACAAATTTTCTATATGTTGTTGAGAGAAAAAACTAGAAAAACTAGTAGAAAAATCTGAGCGTAGTGTGCTGCAAAATTTATACCATCTAATATGGGAAATGTAATATGTGAGAGAATTACTTAAGGATTGTAAGAACCATGACCTATTTTCATTTTTATGAATTTTCGAATTTTATAATATACATATTAATTGACTTTGTTTAAAGCTTCAAAACACTTTTCCCTTGACAAGTTCTGTTTGCAGCTTTAAATAAAAAAGGATTAACTTTTTTTCCACTATTTTTGTTTTTTCAACCTTTTTACTTTTTCTGTTCCATATGTATATTATAAAATATGCAAATTCATAAAAATGAATATAGGTAGGGGATTGTGGTTCTCACAATCCTTAAGTAATTCTCTCATATATTTCATTTCCCATATTAGATGGTATGTATGTATATATATATATATCCACTCTTTTACTCGGCTCAGTGAGCTCATATTCTTTATTCTTACATGTTTGTAAATTGTGCATTTTTTGCTTTAAAAACGATTGAATTGCTATATTGTTCTTAAGCTCTGGTTAAGGTTTTTATGCCTTTAGTTAATCTGCATGCAATAGTTGTAGAATCATCAACGATTTAAGAGTTGTTTTTAAGTTCCACTGAGCCTAACGACGACGCCATTTGTTTACATTTGAAACTTAATAGCATAGTGAATTAAGTCAGTTTCTGCACCAACTTCAGTGTCTTTTTGCCGAGTGAAGGCCAAACGTTTTGTGTATCGAAAAATCTGTCTTTTTGCTTAATTTTAATTAATTTAAACTCCAATTTTAATTGTAAAAATTTTTCGTTATTGTTTTTAACTATATGTGGTGTTTTCGGTTTTTCTGTATTTTACAATTTTTAATGAGTTTTGAGTTTTTATGTATTTTTTTCTTGCCGCGAAGTGAGAATTGAATGGATTGAACGAGAAATATACCCCTAACGAAATTCGAGGAAATAAGTTTAAGTAAAATGCAGCAAAAAAAATGTGCATAATTTAATATTCCGTACAAGGAAGTCATGTGCCGTCCACACCAGATTTTTTTGATAGGAAAACATGCAAAGAACTGGGTTTTTCTTGGTAACGGACTATTTGTCTGCCGCAACATATTCTGGAATCAATGTTATTAATATAATTACATCATATTCATCTTCGCATGAAAACGGAGTAGTTGCATATTCCAACTTAAAAGAAACACAGCTGTTGTCTCGCGTGTAAGTAAAAGAAACATGCACCATATACAGTGATGATCATGTCGCAAACGTCGTGATAATAGGGAAAAGAAAAATTCCTGAGTTCTTAGTCGACAAGAAGAGGAAAACTAGGTCAAAAAGATTTCGTAATTAAATCATGTGTACTTTTTATTTCACTTAATAAATACGTACATAGATCATGTGCAGACACGGGGCTTTTAGTTTTCTTCACTTGTAAACAATTATCTCTACAAATGCATTTCGAGAAAGTTGGTAAATACGTTCGTTTTGGCTAATTTTGAAACTAATTTCTTCGCAACGGTATTTCAATTTTGGGGTTATAATTACTGCGCATGAATCTCTTACTCACTGGAAGTGTTTAAAATAAAATATATATATTTCTTTTTATAATTT
The DNA here is from genome assembly GCA_000611955.2 of Stegodyphus mimosarum. Taxonomy (NCBI): domain Eukaryota; kingdom Metazoa; phylum Arthropoda; class Arachnida; order Araneae; family Eresidae; genus Stegodyphus; species Stegodyphus mimosarum. The sequence continues at coordinate 271,999 of KK112721.1, read as the reverse complement.
ATAGTTTATTATTGCTTTATTACTTTGCAGCTTTAGCGCAAGTCTTGGGCTTATTAATTTACTTTTAATTACTTTCATTATGAATATAAATTCAAACTAATAGCAGCTTTAGCGCTATTTTAAATAACAGCCTGCTCTCTATGGATTATATCTCCAAGAAACTTTGTAGTTTTGTCGCCAATTTAGGCTAAACTTTCTTCAATAGAAAACTACTTATTACAATAACCCTTTTGCTTCCATCTCTTAATACGTACTTGCATTCCAGTCATTTGGTTTTAAAATTTCGAAGGCAAGTTGGTTAATTTTTGCTTACAAGTTTGATTTTTAAATTTCTTTTTTTACTACAGTTTTTAATTTTATGGATTATTTCTTTTGAAATTCTTATGATTTTTTAAAATTTGTTCTTGAATCTACTTCTGTTTTTACTTTTGTATCTGAAATGAAAAGAGAGTGTAGGGGATATGTCTTTGAAAATAAGTATCTCGTTCAGATTAATTGTGTTCTTAGTAAAAAATTTTAATCTTAGAGATTATTTGCTTTTTAACGGGATTCTTTTGGTTGGTTTATCTTTATTTTGACTGGCTATCAATTAGTGATTTGCAAATAATTTGATGCTTACTTTGAAGTAAGATGAAACACTCTCTCTTATTTTAGTTACTGTTAATTAATGGTAGATTGGTTTATCCCCTTGATAAGTCGATTAATCTGCTATCAATAACAATACCTGGTTTTTCAACACTCAAAACGTTTACTTTTGATTTTGGCATTTTTGCGAATTAGTTTTTCCTTAACTGTGTTTAAAGCAAGGAGGACTGAAAATTCTATAATTTTTTTAAATTCTGAAATAATACCTTTTCAATATGTTTTTAAATTAAATTTCCGTTGCTTGGAGATGTAATATGAGAGTTTTCTTTTTATAATTTATAGTGAATTATATATACATATATAAATTAATTAATTAAAAATAAAAAAATATATAAATCTGAAAGGTTTCAGATTTTAAATTACGTCCACAGAAGCTTTTCTTTAACATTTTGTGTGTTACCTTTATTTATTAAATATCATGTTCTTCGCACTTAAACCATAAAATTCAGTTCAACAGCAATATTGCAAAATAATTTTAAAATGAGAATATCTTTAGTATTTCCGATACACGGTCTCACGCGCTGGAGATAAAAATGTTTTTTTTCTGGACAACGTTGCTATTGCTAGCTTTGAAACCTTGAGTTCGTTAATCAAAAATTCGTTTAAGTTATAAGGTATTTCTCCCGCCTTTTTGGCAAGCCTGCGTGGTGTAATTGTTAGCATACTCGGCTCTTGTATTCGAGAGGTCTGTAGTTCGAGGTCCTGGCCAGGGCAATACTCATTTTTCATCTCTCCTGCTTTAAAAAAAATTAATAAATAGATAACCTAATGACTCTATAAAGTTTTACAAAATATGAAATCAATAATAAAAAAAATTCCAAATTTCAAATTCGGGTTTCCAGATGCCCATATTCGCAGGAGGATTAGGTTATTCAAAATTGGAGGCTCAGATTCTTCATTATTTAATTTCTTTAAATATAATACAGGGCGATAATATTTGGTGGCAACAATTTGAAAAGTGAAACAACGCTTTTAGTGAATCAACGCAAATTGCCGAAAGGAAATTAATAGCCGTTCTTTTTAAATTGCCCTTTTGGACTAATAATGTTAACGAGAAACCCTCACAAGGGTTTTTAAGACCCTTGTAAGGTGCACAACTGAATGTTATAGCAGTCTTTACACAAAATTTCAACGTTCTGAGGCCAGTAGTTTTTGAGTTATAGGAGATACATACATACATACGTACGTACAGACGTCACGAAAAAAATCTCTTCCGAATCCATTTTAAATCGAATTTACAGTCCAGTTTGGAAAAAAATAGTCTTTTATTCTGCCCCTACGTACAAATGTGACCTCTCCAAAAAAATCCTCCAAATAGATTCAAAGCGGTCAAAATGAATATTTTCTTTAAAATATGATACCCGAAATTTTGCGCCATTGCAATACTTATTTTACTTCCCATAAGAAAGTAAAAACCATTGGGTCTTCATCTGAATGCCATTCTCCGCCGTATGTAAGCATTCACTAACACACAAAGATTTAAATCTGCAACTACTTACTATGATCACATAACTGTTTGCATGTGGAAATTACAAAGCTCATGTTTTTGCTGTATTATATGGCTGTTGTATAATTAGAATATATTCAGACAATGTCCTAATTAGAATAGAAGAGAAACACGCCAATGGGACAATCAAAATCGCTGAAACAACCTTATATTTGACGTACATTTATTAAAACACTCAATCGATTTCGAGGACAGCTACAAGTTCCTCCTCATCAGGAGAACGAAATTTCTAGAAAGGGAAAGCAACCTCAGTAACGGCTTTTTTTATACCCTCGGGTAGTACCATGCGCGCGGAGGCAACGCCATCTATCGGCAAAAATAATAACCAAGAATTGCGTTAAAAGAATTTTAAAAGCGTTAGGAAGGACTGCATTGGACTTAAAATCATTCACTAAACATGCTATATCTTTGTGAATATGAAAAGCCTCAAGAAAATCCAATTCACCAACGGAAGAAGCCTTTTGGATAATTTTTGCAGATCCCAAGTCAAAATTATGATTCAATTTCCAACTATGATACGCTATTGAAGACTTGTTAATTTCGCCCTTTCGGACATAAGATTCATGTTCCTTGATACGAAACTTTAACGCTCTTTTTGTTTGGCCAATATATCTTAAGCCACACTGACACGATATACTATAAATTCCCCAAGAATTAAAGTCAGAAACAGAATCTTTTAGAGTCGAACCGTGAATTTTATTGATAGGGGAGAAACTGACTTGAAAATTGAATTTTTGGAGAATCCGTGCAACTTTATGACTAACAGAAGGATAAAATGGAAGCACGACAAGGTCATTAATATTATTTCTAACAGTGGAATGTCTTCTTTGATGGGAATCTGAAATTTTTTAACGGCTTTATCAATGATCACGGGAGAAAATCCTCGGTCAATAGCAACTGCTCTCAAATAATTAAGTTCATTGGTAAGCAAAGATTCTGGGGTACAAACTTTGAGCGCGCGAAATACATAATAGTAAAAAGTAGCCATTTTTTTATTGTCATGTCCTAATTATCAAAAGTTAACAGATTGAACACGTTCAATGCTTTTTGCTAACACGACTGAAATTTTTTTAGAAAACAATTTCTTTAATGCGTACTTATCAGGAATGTAAGGCAATTAACCTTAAGATAAATTTATTTTAAGTTTCTTCAGGTAGAAGAATTGTTACCCAATTGATTCCAAAGAATTTTTACATGTTTATGGCTTAAATGCTTCACAGCATGAAGTTTTTCGTTATTCGAGTGAAACATTTTCATTTAATAAAATCTGAGAATTTCAAAGTCAACTCATAAATTTCATATTTAGCCTTTTTTTTAGCCCAGAAGGGCAATTCAATCAGTAGAGCTATTCATTTCGCTTTGGCATTTTACTTCGTCCATTATAAAATGGCGCTTCACTTTTCAAATTGTTGCTACCAAATATTAGAGCCCTCAGTGGCATTTAAAGAAATTAAATAATGAAAAATCGGCATAAATGTATGCATGTTTCTCGCATTTGGATAAAACCTAGAGTCATCAAATTTTGAATAACGTACGTCTCCACTCGAATGTGGGCATCTGGAAGTCCAGATTTGGAATTTGTTTATTATCTGTTTCAGATTTTATGAGTTATTGATTAAGAAACTTAACGATTTCAAAGTGAGCAATGAAAACACTGTACGGAGGGGGGGACGAAACATTTTTTATTTCCAGCGCGTGAGATTCTGTATTGAAAATTCTAAAGATTAGGCTCTTTTTAAATTATTTTGTGATATTGTTGTTAAGTTGAATTTTATGGTTTAAGTGCGAAGAATATGATATTTAATAAACAACGGTAACACACAAAACATTTAAAAAAAGCCCCTTTAGGCGTAATATAAAATCTGAAAACTTTCAGTTTTTTCCCCCTTCCCTATTTTTGTAAAACTTTAACTAATTATTGATTAACTAATTCAACTATTTCAAAGCGAGCAATGGCAACACTGTACGAAAAAAAAACACATTTTTATCTCAAGCGCGCCGGACTGTGTATCGAAAATTCTAAAGGTATGCTGTTTTAGAATATTTTGTGATATTGCTGTCAAAGTGATTTTTATGGTTGAAGTGCGAAGAATATGATGTTTGATAAATAAAGGTAACACACAAAACACACCTCTTTGGGCGTAATATAAAATCTGAAAGCTTTCAGATCTATTTTTTTTTTTTTGAATTTTGTTCTTATTTATTTATTTATATTATTTTTTTCTAGTTTTAAGTGCGAAGAATATGATGTTTGATAAATAAAGGTAACACACAAAACACACCTCTTTGGGCGTAATATAAAATCTGAAAGCTTTCAGATCTATTTTTTTTTTTTTGAATTTTGTTCTTATTTATTTATTTATATTATTTTATTTTTCTAGTTTAAATGGAACTTGTTATAAAATGAAATGCTAATGTTATAAAAATGTTATAATACAATGCTAATACTTTGTAAAAAATGTTATATATAATACTATAATGTTATAAAAATGAACTTAAAATATAAAACTCTACTTATGCTTAAGTTAAAAGAAAACGTTGAGGTACAGAAAACAATTTTTGGACGCGGAGAGTATATCGTAAATCGTTTTGAAACATTCACAACAAAGAACTCATAAAACCTGCAAATAAATGTTCCTGGCACCATTTTTGATATATTTCATTAGTGAAATATTTATTAAAATAATTTAAATTTATATTTCATTGGTAAAATACATCAAAATTGTTAAATTACTGCGAAAATAATTTTAGTGAATAACATCAATTAGAAAGTTCCGATGTGCATTGTTTTCTCACACTCACTATGGCCTTCTCTCTGCCTTTAAATGATCACAATAAAGACGGATATAGCGTGACACCGAGGATTTCCTTTTTCATTTAACTCTCAAACTTCCAAAGAGTAATTTTATAATTTTTTGCTTAGCCTTGATTTGGAGTATGCTTTGTAAAAACCTCCAGGAACAAGGTTTACGTATACTTCGAATCTGCAGCAACTCATTAATGCAGGGGAAGGTATGACTAGAAAATAATAAAAAAAGATTTAACATTGGAGCTTATTTAAAAAGGCTAGAAATGTTTTCAAAAGGAAATGTACTTCCTATTGGCGTAACAGTTATGTTTCTGCGCAAATGCGCTATTTCAAAAACGGTAAGACTGGTTTTGTTTATTTAATTACGGCCCTCGATGTCTATCTACTTAAGATAGCTGCCTTTGTGGAGGACTCTAAGAGAAACTGGCTCACCTACATGTTACACATGGGAAAACTACGATAACGACCATGCTGCCAGTCCGTTCGCTGGGGTTTAAACCCCAAACCGAACTACCAGTGTTCAGTGACTATAGCGCTCGGCGCTGGTGGGCCTCAAAAAGCGCAAGGATACGAGACGGTACTTAATGTTATCTTCCGAGCAAAAAAAAATAAAAAATAAAAAATCTGAAAGGTTTCAGATTTTAAATTACGTCCAAAGGGGCGTTTTTTAAACGTTTTGTATGTTACTTTTATTTATTGAATATCATGTTCTTCGCATTTAAACCATAAAATTCAGTTAAAGAACAATATTGCAAAATAATTTTAAACTGAGGATATCTTTAGAATTTCCTACACACAGTCTCACGCGCTGCAGATAAAAATGTTTTTTTCTGTGCAACGTTGCCATTGCCCGCTTTGAAATCCTTGAATTTGTTAATCAAAAATCCGTTAAAGTTTTTCAAAATATGAAATCGTTAAAAAAATAAATTCCAAATTTCAAATTTGGGCTTCCAGATGCCTATATTCGCGTCAGGATTACGGCATTCAAAATTCGATGGCTTTAGGTACCGTCGTTTTATCACAATGCGAGAAACATACATACATTTATGCACATTCTTCATTATTTAATTTCTTTAAATATATTACAGGACTGCAATATTTTGTGGCAACAGTTTGAAAAGTGATACAGACTTTAAATGTTTCCGACGCAAAATCGCGAAACGAAAACAATAGTCCTTCAGGGACAAAGCCCCTTTGGACTAAAAAAAAGCAAGCATTTGCTTTTTTATACTAAAAGGTATTTTCTATAACATCTTATTCATTTAAACTATAAGGTATTTCTACTTTCTTTCAGCATGCCTTCGTGGGACAAACAAGCATTGTTTTAAAAGTTTTATTTCCTAAGTTAAATTTTCTTCTTAGTTTTCTTCCTTTTCTGTTTTCTAATAACAGATGGCGTTAAGAGCTGTTTCTGTGACTTTTAATATTTAAATTAATACGCTTGCGGGGAAAATTACTACCTTTTTTATGAAAACATTTATGAAATATAGTAATTTTTTGTATTTTTCAAATTCAATTAGAAAGTAATTCCGAACTGCCAGATGTGAGTTACTAGTAAATTTTTATTTGTTGAAAATTTTATATTGAACAATACTGTCTATCATTTTAC
>KK112721.1:197343-252904 GCA_000611955.2 Stegodyphus mimosarum | reverse complement strand
TTATTGCGGCGCGTGGTGGCCACACAAAATACTGATTCTGATCTCTTGTTCTTGTTTGTTTGCTTTGAACATTTAATCATTTATTTGTACCACTACCACTCAACTGTGTATTAAATTGCATTCAATTATGACGATTCCTTCTTGGTGTTGCAATTTTCACAAACGTGAGATTCATGCAGATTCTTCATTATTTAATTTCTTTAAATATAATACAGAGCGATAATATTTAGTGTCAACAATTTGCAAAGTGAAATGGACATTTATAGTGAAACAGCGCAAAGTGCCGGTTTGAAACTAATAGCCTTTCTAGGCTAACGGCTCTTTTGGGCCAATAACTTAAATTCACAGTAAATAAAAAAACTCTTATGCCGAACTAAAAATAAATTTAACAAAAGTAATCACTATAAAATACTAGCACAATTAATTATTACAGTTTGCAATTTTAACAGTAGAATAAATGTATAAAAATTATTAAGTAATTAAAAGTGTTTATCATTATTATGTATTATGAAATTTAATTGAAATAAAACTCCTTTATAGAAATTATGCTATAATATTCACCTATAATTTTAAAAAAGCAGCATAATTTAGAATTATAAACAAAAACTTCATTTTTAGGTATTTTAGTATTTTTTTACTTATTTACACCAATAAAAGGCATAAAAATTCTAAGAGAAAATTGTCTGTTTGAAATTTTCTGTTAATTCAGATTTAAAGTATTATTTTCGAAAAAAAGTAGTTACAAATTTCCTTAAGCGTAGGAAAAGCTAAAAAAATATACAGGCCTGAAAGTATGCAACAGCTTTATAATTATTTGGAACGTTAATTATGCTTGACAAATATGTCAAATTTTTAAAAATCAGTCTCAGTTTCAAAAATAAAAATATGTAAACATTCGAATTTGGAAAGTGAGATGCTACAACCAGCTTTTTCTTGAAAATTATAGGCTCTGCAATAGCCACCCACTGTTAAGTTTCTGCTAGTCGTCCCTACTCCTCCAGATGTGGTCAAGGGGACAGCTGGGAATGTGTCAAAAATAGATTGTTATGGATTTCATATTTATTTGGCTATTTATTTAGAATTATAATTAAAATTGCTTTATATTTCCCGTGCAACGCAGACGATTTTTTGAAGAGAAAGCTACGTCGAAAAAAAAATAAAATAAAAGAGCGCGTGCATTTAATGTTTAATAAATAAATATATCGTAATTACTGTTGCCATCCAGAAAAATCTAGAAAAATCGAGATTGTTCTACTGATAATCAAAAAAGCTGATAAAAGCCGAATTGAAACACCTCAACTCAGTTGCTGTTGTAGTTGTAGCTGTTTAAAGCGAACTGCTGTTTGTTTACTTTATGCTGTAGCGATTTCGCTGTGAGATAGAATTAGTTTATCTGTTTTGAATTGAGTTTTGGTAAACGTTTGAGATATTGTGACATTGTGCGAATAGCTCTGAAGAAATATTTCAGCATTTTGATTAATTTCCTGTGAAAAGAATAAATTTTTATTAACTTTTTAACGACTTGTGCATTCAATCCATAACGAACCCGTACGCACGCAACAATATATATCAAATTCAATTAACATCGAGGATCTCCAATTTTGAGATCTCATTTTTGAAAAACTACTCGTGCGATTTTTACAAAACTTGGCAGTTTGGCATAATTTGAGTAGTAGAATCGAAATATGAAAAAAAAATTGGCATGTCATTTCAGAAAAAGTCCGATTTTTTGTCAAAATACCTATATTTGAACAATGCTGTATATAAATGTAATACATATCCTAAGTTGCACTTTTGAGACATGAAAAACGCAATTGGAATTTCGTCAATCAGCCCAGTAGAACGGGAGATATAGAACTGTCCTTTTTTTTTGCGCAGTGTACATGTCTACTTAGAGACCCTACGCACAATCAGATACAAGGCTTCTTTATATACTCCTGAACACATCCGTAAACTCTTAACTGGAATGTACCACTTATTGGAGTAGAAAGATCACATATATACAAACCACTGCATATTCAACACTTAAATAATAACATTTTAATATTCTAGCTAAATTAACGGTCCTTGAAAGCTAGTATACTTAAGTTAAGAGTTCTCGTACGTAAATGGCAAGTCCAAGGAAGGTTTAAATTTACCCTTTATTCCAACACAAAATGGTTAACCGATGGCCCCTTCTCAGGCTTGCAGTTAGCCTCCACTTGGGCTTTAACTCAAGACAGGAAATAAAAAAACCAATCTAATGCTAACTAAACTAAAACCAGCCGAAGCTGCGCAGAAATAACTAACAGAATTTGCCTCTGATAAAAGATCACTGGCGAATACTACCAGCACGTAGCAGTGCGGCTGAATCGCAGTGAGATTAGACTTTTAGCAACAACGTGGCCAGAAGACAGAACACGCTCTCCTAATGATCTATTGGGTTCGTCTAAGTTGTTCTAGTGAAGTGACCGAGACTTTAACTTAAATACTGATTTATACCTTATTTACGTAAAGCTTAATCCTAAAAGATCATTCTGGTACGGAATTGTAGGTGGGAAACAAGAAAGTAAAAGAAAGGCTTGTTCAAAAATAAAAGTAAATTTAGAAAATTAAAATTAGCCCCTACAACATAACAAAATTCAGAATTTCGTATAATCATATTTAACGTTAATATACAAAACAATCACTAGCATTTAGTTGCTATACCAACTATCTAGAAACCTCTGAGAGAATTAAAAGCGGACTCACATATAATAACTTTTTTAATATCATAATGTATGCATTTTCTATAAAAGTTACTTACTCTATGGCAACTTGATTTGTCTTCAGTCTCCGAGTAGTTGCTGTGGTATCGCATCTGCATTTCTATGCTGTTGCCTATCTCGATAAGAAATTTTGGTACAATTCCGTTTTAAGGACCGTAAAAAATCGCCAAACTATTGTTTATGCCAATGCTGCCGAAAATAGTTACAGCAAACCTAACGCAAGAAAGGAAGCATAATAGCAAATAACTATCGAAGATTGTTGTTTTAATTTACATGAAAAGTTAATTTCATATAATACATTTTTTATTATAATTTATGTAAAAAAGACTAAACATAACTGAATAGAAGCATAATAGTAAATAACTATTTCGGTTTAATATTTTAATTTAGATGAAAGGTTAATTTCATATCATACAATTTTTTATTATTATAATTTATATATAAGAGAAAGGCTAAAGAAAACGGAATGGAAGCATAATAGTAAATACGTATTTCAGATTATTATTTTACTTTACATGAAAGGTTAATTTCATATAATATAATTGGTACTGCATTGGTAGACGGTTGCACGGAGTTTCAGCGATTTACGTTCGCGCAATTATTGGTGCGGTTTTTACAATCGTCGGCCATCTTGAAAAACGCTTTTTTTACGTATTTTACGCATAGTAAAGTATTCGAAACTTTAAAAAAATAAATATCGTTAAAAACAATGGATTCATTTTTTGTTGAAAACGTCATTTTTTAAGGTGGCAGGCAAATGTAAATAAATATATTTACTACGAGTATAAAATACTAAAGTAAGGTTAAATTATTACTTTCATATAGCATAGAAATAGAATAAAAACACCACAAAACATTGTGTCAACGTTTAATGGAATTAAAATATTACTTAAATTGAATATCGAATTAAAAACATCATACCGACGTTTAAAAGAATTAAAATATTACTTAAATTCGAATACTTTAAAATATAAGTTTTATAGGATATAATCATTTAACTTAAAATATATGTGGCAATAAATATCTCAGCAATTTTTGATAGTATCACTCGATATTTTTTTACCATTTTTTTAGTACGATGGAATACACAATTTAGCAATTACCTAATGACAAAGAGCAATTACCTAACTCACAAATATTCTGTAACCAATCAGCGAGTTGATTATATCACGCATAGAATTAAAATTACTTAAATAATCATACATAATGAAACCATTTTTCAAAAACAAAATGCAAAATTAAATTGTATTTTAATATTTAACAGCAATAAATAATGTTTAAAACATTAGATTAAATTTATAGATATTAAAACCAGTTACTTTTAAAGTAAGGTAACGTCATTGATTACATCATCCACAATATAAAATATAAACAATAAAATTTTTATTTCAAATAAAAATGCAAAATTAAATTGATTTTTAATATTTAGAAGCCATAAATAATATCTAAAACACGGAATTTATGCATAATAAAACTCATTATTTTTTAAATAAAATAACAGCAAAGTATCGGTTACCATAAATAGCTTGTCCAGCAATGGGTTTACCATAAGTCGTATCGCTCGCCAAAAAAACATCGCCAAAATTCGTGCAACCGTCTACCAAAGTAGCACAATTTTTTATTAATTTAATTTGTAAAAAAAGGCTAAATATACCTGAAATTAAACGGGAGGCATAAAATGTTTGATGTCTTCTAACATAGCAGAGAAAATTTCAGTACTTATTTATTTGTTTTTTGTTTCTGTTTTCAGTACATAAACTCTGACAAACAAGAATCGAAATGCTGTCGAGCACTGCCCGATGGTGTTTATTACGAAATTTAGTACTGCCCCACAGCCGCTCTATTGTTTGTGTATCACACCCACTTTCGGGGTTCACAAAATTGTAGTTGTGGTTGACAGTAAAGGGTTTAAAACTGGCATCTTGCAGTTCATCAGACTTGTATGATTTCCAGCAGTCAGTATAAATAATGCTTCCTTCTGCGATATTTTCCTTTATGCTGTTCAATGCGGTTTTCGCCGATCGATCTGGAACAGCGACGTTCATTCGATTCTCTGCATAATCCGCGGAAACCCATTTTGGAGAAAGAACCACGTCCAACATTATTTTTTCTTTTACTGAAAAGTCTTTAGTCTACTTCAATAACTTTGCCACATCCGCCAATTTTCAGGTTAGGCCAAGAAATTAAAGCTGCGGCACACACCTCACGCATGTAACTGTTCCAGTCTGCAGCTGTATTATGGTTCATCTTCAGCTGGAGTTCACAAAATTCAATAGATGTCATTTCCTGAAACCAAAAATAGATGAACCTAACGACTGTAAGGAAGGAGATTTTCGATCCTTCAAACCAATTTTAACTTCTAAATCCTTTATTCTCATTACAGGTTTCTTTCCTGCACCGCCATTTCGCTACCAAGCTATCGCTAAAGCGTAATTTCATCTCGTGGTTGTTCAAACATAATTTTCTATAATGAATGATGCCTTTTCTTTGAAAAAATTCTATTGCAGACTTTTCGCCACTAGGAAATTCCCAGATTGTTAAAGCCACGGCTTTATCAAAAAAGAATTAAAAAATTAAACTAGTATTTCAATGGCGACTTAAAAACATAAAACTATCTAAACTTACGCAAATTGAACTCAGCACGTTCGTTAGATTTGGTGCGCTTGCGGCGGACCGATCTCGAGAACAACTCCACGATCGCAAATTTGAAAGAGTCGGAATTCTTGAACCTAGCACAATGGAGCTCTTTTGGGCTAGCGGTAAAGAATTCGACTCCCAGTAAATTGACCCACGATCGAGTCCCGCTCATGCGACGCAGCACTTCTCACTGGTGATAATAGATGGCGACACGAGCAAGTAACTAATCAACCTTCACCCGAACCACGTGATCGCCACACGCTGGTAAATGGGTGCGTTTGCAAGATTTGGCGTTTTTGCGCATACATTTTCTCTGCAATTTTTTACGGTCCCTCAAATGTAATTGTACCGATACTTTTAGAACATATTTTTGTAAAGCTAACTACCAACGTACGAGCTTGGGTTCTTGGTCTGAGTTTACGTTAGATACGTAACAGGTAAGAACCGATCTGGACTTCAGCTCCTAAAATCTGTATGTTAAACTTCTGAAGGGATGCCAAAAAACTGTTGGCTTCCCTCTAAATTGCAGACCATCTACATTTCAAGACGTTAGTTTTCTTCTGAAGAACGCTATTGGGTGTTCTTTTCCTTGATCTCCGGTTTGAGACAGCCAACCACAAATAGCTTTTATATATTTATCAAATTTTACTACATATTTTTCGAAGTGCTGTTTTATCATTGTATTTTAATCCAGTTTTTCGGCGAAGTCCAAAAGAGTTTCAGTAAAAGTCATTGCTGGCTCAGCGTCTTCTTCGTTCGTATTTTCAATGCCATTGTCTGCCTCTTCTGTTCTTGTGACACATGAAACGATATCCGCCTCATTCAAGCACTGAAATTCCGGTTCAGTCGAATCACCATCGAGCCATTCCTCGTTGTTGCCTTTATCTACATTTCCAAAAATTTAGGTTTTGAATTTTTTCGGATATTGTTCGGAGAACAGCCTTGACGCCAAAAAGGGAAGAAACAGCTTATTGTGGTATAGCAGCCAATGGTTGGCAATGGTCTCCGAACAATATCCATTTTTTCGCATACGACTTCAATTATTATTCTACTTCTTCACAATCATAAAATAATCAGAGAGGAGGAATCTTTCTGCATAATCGAACTTTCGCATGTTTGTTTCTTGTACACTCTCGAGAACGGTGTTGAGTGTGCGCGCGTGGGCACCGCTATGCACGGATAATGGGCAAACCAGCTTATCCCCAGCCAGAAAATTGAGAGTACACGGTATATAATTTTATGTTTCCAACAACTGTGGAAGTAACTGGGCCTCGGAATACCGTTAATGACTTTTATTATCCAAGGACACTTTTCAACTTCTTGCCTTCATGTATAACTCAACTCATAAGCTAGAGATGTTTGTTAACGTTTCATACAACAGGTGATAGGTCTCTTAATTTCATTAGAGTTGTGTAGTTAATTACTATCGTTATTTATTTTATTGATCTGTTCTCCTGCACTCATATTTTGTCATTTCTATGAACTTTTAGAGTTCTTGATGAAATTAAAGTGATTTTCAATATCTAAATTTCTTGACTTATTTATTGCTTACTGGAGAAATGTGTATATTTATATTGTTAACAAAATTCTAAAAGTAAGTACAAAGATGTTTTGTAGATAATTACAGTTGTTTGATTACCCTGTAATGTTTATATATCATGCACTTCAATATATTTTTAGCACTATTATGTATTTTAAAATTTTTTTATATATGTAGATTTTAAGCGAAATTTTGAAATCCAGCTGCTAATATAAACATTGATGTCTTATGACCTTAACATTTTATTATTGGAACTTTTCCTGAAAAATATAATGCATTCAATATGCAAAGAGTTGCGTCAACAGTGTTGAGCGTAATTTAATTTATATCAATTTCAACTTATGTTATCTTTAAAATTATGTTTATTTGGTACAGTAATCTAAACCCATTATGTTTTGAGACAATTATTCGTTTGCTTATATTTGTATGAATGTTGTAAACAAGATTACAAACACAAATAAATCTTTATTTGAGTAAAGAATTTTTCCTTTAAGTTTTATTATAATTTATGTATTGTGAAATACTGAATGATCAAAGAAATTTGAAAAATTGTAAATAGAGTGCAGGAAAATGTATTTAGATATGTAGTTAATAAAATTATGCAAAAAAATAATTTATATATATTGTTCTGTGATCTGTTCCTTCCATTTGATGGTTAAATTAAAATACATTGCTATATATTAATTCTGACTTATTTAAAAATCACTGTGTTTATATCAGGTCTTGAAGTACTATTGAGTGTAATACTCGAATACTAAATTTTCAGTGTTTATTCAGAAAGTTGTGTAATATATGACTATATGACAATTTTATAGAAATGTATAACATTAAATATATCACATTAAATTTCATAAAAATTCCAAGCGTGCTAACATTTTATTCTGTTATTTTATAATTTCAGGAAATAAATTGTTTGGAAATTTTATGAATACTTATTAAGAAAAATCATATTTAAAACTGCTTTACAATAGAATGTCCACAATTTTAAATACAGTACAATGGCCACGATCCAGAACCATTGCAACTTCAGCAGTTCTGGATTTCAGAAATTTCCAGATTTTAGATCATCAGCTTAAATGTAAGCTGTTTCTGTTTTGGCCCAATACTTTCTTTTTGATGGTTCGATTTTTTTTTCTTCTCCTCCCCCCCCCCATTGTTCAGTTACGAAGTTCTATTTTTCTCAAGTTCTTGAAACTGCAGTGTTGAAAATTGTCACTGAACTGTGAATAGAAATCTCTTCATTCTCATCAACCTCTTTATCACTTTTTTTTTTCACTTTTGGTAGTAATAGTTTCTGGATTTAAAATCATGCTATAGATATTAGCATATATCTGTAGTTTAAATAAGAATTTTTCAGCAGATAATGCAGTTTATTGTTAGTTATGGATAAGTGTGACATTGCAACACATTAATAAGAATTGGAGCCTCTATAATAGAGGTTGGGCAGCACTTGCTATGCTTGGTTTTGATTTTGTTTTGTCTTTTTTTTTTGTTTGTTATTTCTATAATATCATTTTTGTATTCATTAGGAATGTAAATGGTGTTTCTTTTATCCTTCCACTGAGCTATCATTGCACCATTAGCATACTTTGCTTTAGAGTGCCTTTCTTTAGTTTTTTTCTCACTAACCTCTTTCAGAAATGTCTTCCTGTCCTTTCTAATTGCCCTAAAATAATGTGTTTTTGTATCATTTTGCCATTTCATAGTTATAATAATTGTCCATAAATATGTTATGTTTTACACCTAGCATCCTATATCTGAAATATCAAAAGCACGTTTCAGAGGGAAAAAAAAATCCTCATTACTCTCATCGTCATAACTAAAATAACTTCAATAATTGTTCAGTATCTCAGCCAACAAATTTGCAATCTCATGAGTTGTTGAAGGCTTTTTATTTCTTACTTTTCTTTTCTTTTGACTTGAAGGCCTTGCAGAAATATCATCTGTACAACTCATGTTACAAGATTTTTTTTTTCAATAATTAAGAAAGTAATTAATTTGAAACCACATACATTTAGAACTATTTTTTCTAACCTTCGCTTTGGTGCCAATACCAGCACACATACTGATTGAACTGGAGAATAACAAAGTAGGCATAGCTTTGCCCTCACCAGTGCTTCACTAGCATCTGAAACATCACCAGATGCTGGTGAATGATTGGCTCTTCATAGGTAATGCCACATTTAGACGACAGCACATGATCAGTAGTGAATGTGTTAAAGTACAAACACTTTTTATTTTTAATTAATGCAAATAATATTTCTATTTGTCTCTATGCTGGTATCAAAGGCTGCCAGTGCTCTCTAGAAGGCAGATTCTAAGCTATTGTGAACTCAATTTTTAAAAACGAATTAGATTGGTCATTATTTTTCATAATTGCCACCACTTCCAGCCCCTGTAGTGGCACAAGCATCCGGCCATTTAAAAACGATTTTTTTTCTCATAATTATCTGCATAGAAATGTTTGTCACATAATCTCTAAGATTATAAACCTTTTTTATAAACGATGTTTTATTTTTAGTTATGTGAAAATATTTGGAACTTGTGTGCAGCTTATAAATATTATTCCCGATTTTAATGTTAAATATCTTGTTCAATTTTGGTCATATGAAAGTCAAACTTTTCATGTGTAATTTTTCATAGTGAATAGAAAAAGTTCCTAAAGTATAGGGACTGGAGGAACATGTCTACAGTTAGATTTCATAATTTAAAAAAATTATTTTTTTAAATTTAAAAATGCCAAAACAGGAATCTGTGCATCATTTAAAACTGGAATATATTATTGGAAATCTCTGTCTATGATCAATGGTTACTAAAATAATAATTGTTATGAAAATTATATTTTATGTTGGATTTCAGTACACAGGTATTAATTATACAGGTTTCATTTCCAAGTATTAATTATCATGCCAAGTAAAAAATTCTTGCATATAATTAAGATCAAAGAATACAGATACTTTTGTCTTCAAATTATATTCCAAGTTTCTCACTTAACATTATTGATATTTCAGATGAAATTATAAGAAGACTGTTTGCAGAGTTGTTTTAGTCATTGTGATGTATACTCTCTTATATGGACTTTGGAAGTATTTATTTCAAAAAGATGAATACTTTGTTCTTATACTTGGCTTGGATAATGCTGGAAAAACTGTAAGTTCATAATGTATTTAGTTTTTTATTGCTTTTTTCATATTCTATTAGGTAAATTCTTAAATAAATTTAAAAGTATGGTATCTGTACTTTTTCAAAAATATTTGCATATACACTCTATAACAAAAAAAATCGACGCACCAAGAAGGAGTTGTCTGATGGAGACAAAAATTGTTGCATAGGAAGATTATGTACAGAATAGAAAATTTCAGAATTACTGAGTGATTTATTTCAAAGTTACATAGTTACAAAGTAACGAGCTCAATAAGGTGTTGTCATTTGCGCTTTGGCAGCTGAGCTGAGGATGATGGTTCAGTAAGGTAAAACTGCATATTACGTGCCAGTTTGGCGCATTTTAAAAAAGTCGCCAAATCGGTTATTCTCGCGTGTTTTAGAAAATCACTAACTCGCCATATTAGATGGTTACGAATTTGAATGAATCCTGTAAACATGCAAAAATTTATCATGTTAACATGCAAAAATATCTAAACAACCTGTAAACATACAAAAATATCTAAAACAGAAGTTCAAGAAAAACAACAAGAAAGTATTTGAAAGTTAATAACTATGTATTTTATGGCATCAACAATATTAAAACTTTTCATAATATATACCATTTTTAAGACAGTAGCAAAATGGAGTAAAACATTTTAGCACAAAATTTAAGAAATTGTAATAAGCAGTAAATGAGCAATAAATGATTGGAAAGCATTCATATTTAATCTAAAAAAAAAAAAAATGCAGAAGAAAAAAAAGATAAAATTCAAAATTTCAATCTACTGAAACATAAGCAATAATATAGTAAAAAAGTGGTTAAACAATTTTAACTACGTAATTTATATTTTTTACAATAAACTTTTATTTATAACAAATAGTAGAAACTCGCATTTGTTTATATCCACACTAAAATGTAACAACACAATGGAGATGAAATTCGAAATGGCGCACTCATTCAACACCGATTCTACGGCTCATTTCAACCATGTGCTTAACCACATATAATAGACACACACCTCCATTCACACAATTCTGTCGCATCTTTCATTTCAAGCAATTTCATACTATTTTTACACTTAGGACATTCGTACATATTCGCAATCAAACCGTAATTCATGCACCATTCTATCACACATCTTTTGTCCTTATCTTGCAACCGAATCAAATAAGTAAAATCCACACGTTCAACTCTTTCGACGTCAGCCATTTTGCTCACACAATTTAGTTGAAGCATGGTGAAATGAAGAAAATTCAAAAAGGCCACTTAAATGCTATAAACTGTAACCTTAAATTCTAAGATTTTCATGACGCCAAGAGGTTACCAGATTTGGCACGATTTCGCTTCATTTGGCGATTGGCCCGTAATCTGCAGTCTAGCCAAACCTTCGACACTAATCCTGGGAAAATTTGCAGATATAACGCTGATATTTGTTATTTGTCTTTCAAATTAATAGCTAAAATAGCTTGAAATTTTTCAAACTAAAAAGATGCATGAAATATTTTGTTGTGTATTGTTGTTACGAGCCATGGATGTTTTGTAGCTTTTTTTGTGCAATTATTTGTATATTGCTTTAGAATCAGTATTTTAAACTCTGAAATGGTCATAGATTATGATTTGAATATTGGTTTTTTAACAAATGATTTTTAGCAATAAAAATTAATAGTGATCATGTAAATCTGTAATGAATCAGGGTATTTGGTTCTTATAACATGATTACCATATGCAGGTAATTGCTCACCAGTAGAAATTAAAGTGGGTTATCATCATTCCTTAATCCTTACCCAATGTAAAGATTAATATAAAACTCTATTCCTTACAGCTAATGAGACTTAAAATAAAATAAAACAACTTATCACCCCTAATGCTTCAGTGGCTTATTGGAGCTTTGTAATAAATACTGATATTAACTGGTTTATAACTCCAGCAACTCTACAGGAAGCTCCGACGCTGACTGGGTCAGACAAAGTGCGACTATCTTTCAACACATACCAATCTTGCCAATGTCAGGCGTTCAGGTTTGTTTTGATCAGCAAATCTTTCTCTAAACAAGCAGCAATGGTGGCAACAACCAAACTTCTGTTACAAATCATGCTGGTTATGATTTTACTTCTTTTAATCTATGCTATTTGACATAAAATTTGCATAAATCTCTGGACTGAGCAAGTACTTATGAAATGAGGCATGAAAGAAAGAATCAACATAAAATTAAATGCAAGTGAAACTTTATCTTCTTTAAAATATGTGGGATAAATTAATATTTAAAATATAAGGGTAAAATATGAATATCGGTGTAAATTTTGAGGAATTTTGTAATTTAATACTGATTAAGTGATTTATTTTACAAAGATGATTTTATTCTCAATTTTGTTTTATACTTATGTAAGGTTATATTTTATAATAATGTAGCCTATTTAGTGATTTATTTTATTCTTAGAATGGTATTGCAAAAGTGAAGTTCAGGTATAGATAATAAATAGCTTTAGTTTATTCAATTCCCTTTGCTGATAGGTCCTTAATTTTTCTCATTAACAGTCTTTAAAAGTGCTTAATTTCAATGTGCAGAAATGTGTATGAATCCTAAGACAATATTAAATTTGTGATATTTCATTGAATAATAACACATGCAAAATTTTATTTTCCTTAATTGCATTATTTGTGTATAAAAAGTAAAGGTTTTCATGTATAAAGTTGTTAATATTTTTCTCTTATAGACATTTCTTGAGCAAACAAAAACAAAATTTTCCAAAAATTATAAAGGCTTGAATCCAACAAAAATAACTACAACTGTTGGTTTAAACAGTGAGTATATAATTTTATCAAAATGTATCTATCAATGATTCTTTGAATTTCTTATCTTGGAATGGGAGTAGGGAATTAATTTGTGTTTTTTCTCAACAGTTGGCCGCATTGATATGCATGGTGTGCGCCTTAATTTTTGGGATCTTGGAGGTCAAGAAGATCTTCAGGTATTATGGGATAAATATTATGCAGAGTGTCATGCAGTCGTGTATATTGTAGATTCTTCCGATATAGATCGGTTACAAGAATCCAAGGAGGCTTTTGGTAAAGAAATATTCATTTTGCTTCTTTTAGTGATATGTTTATGGATGTTAAATTATGTTTTTTCTTACCATGACAGAAGTAATAACTGTGATATTTTATGATACTGTACTTTTTTACAATTCGAGAATATACTTGCTTTAAAAAAAGTTAACCATTCTGACAAAAGATTATTAGCATTCTAGATTATTAGCATTGACCAAAAGTGAAAAAATGTAATTGATTTAAAAAATAATTTAAACAAGCAGAGCTTTATGAATATTTAAGAGACATTTAAAGAAATTATCATTAACATTGTTATTTAGTGTATCCCATATAAAAAGCAATCCTGTGCTTCGCATTTTAGAAAACATGAGGTATCTTCATGAATCAACTCATTCTAGATGCCGGTGAAAATAATTGTGTGCATGAATTAATTGAGATTTCTGACTTCCTATTTAAGTGGTAAATTTGGTATGAATTGCAGTGAGCTCTTGCTTATACATTTACATTAAGCTATACATATATTTAAAACAACAATGTTGGCTTTGGAGAATATATTTTTATACTTGTATTACATCATATTGATGAGGCTTTTTAAATACTTTCTGGTTAATGGAATTGGCATGAAATCTAACTAGATATTGAAATGCCAATCCTAAAGATATGTACTGTTCCAAGAAATAAAATGTCCTTTAAAAGAAATTCTAAAATAAACACAGGAAACAAAGACCAATGCAGAACTTTGTAAATAAGAACACATTAATTATTCTAGGTTGTGTTTCATTCTTAGATTTTGTAAACTTTTGTTCTTTCAACATTTGCTGTTTAATTGCAGCTTCATTTTGTTAATTGGTAGTAGCAAAACACAGTTTCATTTTGTAGGTTTTTGAACAATCTTTAGATGATATCTGTAAGAGGAACAACAAAAAAAGGGAAGACTTTAGACCAGTGGTTAACCTTTTTTGCCTCATGTACCCTTTTTACAATTGCTAGATGATCATCCCCCTTTCCTTTTCCAAATTCGAAATAAATATATATATATTCAGTCTACCAGAAAGTTCTGTCCGTTTTTGGAATAAAACAAAATACAAATTTTTCTTACCATCAATAAACTTTATTAAATAATATAATTACCATTATTATTAATGACTTCTTGCCAGTGTAAGGGCAGTTTGTATTCCCATTTTTGAAAAATGTTGTATCTCTGGATGTGAATAACTGAACCAGTGCTTTCTTGATATCTTCTTCATTTTTGAATTTTTGTAATGACAGAAGCAAGTGATAGTTGGAGGGTGTTAAGGCCGAAGAATGCGGTAGATGCGACAAAATTCCCCAGCCTAGTTCTGCAATTTTTTTATGAGTCCCCAAAGCAGCATGTGGCATTATCATAATGCAATATATGTCCTTTCTATTGAATATCGTCGGCCTCTTTTCTTGGACTGCTGTCTTTAAATTATCCAGTTATCGACAATACTTCTTCGAAATTGAGCTTTGCATTTGGTTTTAAAAGTTCATAATGTATTGGTCCTCGAATGTCCCACCATATACATAACATTTTCTTATTCAGAGATGGTTTATTAACCATCTCTGAATAAGGAGGTTATTCACGTTATATTCATATTTGGTTTAGAGGTGCAAGGGCTAGGTTTTCCGGATTCACAATATGCCCTTTTCCTTACGATGTGTTCGTAGGTAATCCACTTTTCATTCCCATTTATCATCCAGTTCAAGAAGAGCTTCTGAGCAAGCAGAGGTGTGCATATAATGACTGGATCATCCAAATTCTTCTGACTTAATTCATATGGCACCCATCTTGAATAGTTCTGCAGCAATCCTATCTTCTAAATATGGTTCGAAATAGTTTGCTGAGCTCTACAATCTCCGATGTCGTCAGAAAAAGATGTTGCTCGCAACATGGTCTTAAAACATCGTCTTTGATCGAAGATGGTCGCCCAGAACGTGCTTTATCAGATAGGTCAAAATCTCCTGTTTCAAATTTTTTGAACCATCTTTTGCATGTCCTGTCAGAAACTTTACTTTCACCAAACATTTTCAATAAATTTCTACATGCTTCTGTAGCATTTCTTCCTTGTTGAAATTTGTATAAAATACAGTAACACAAATGAACCTTATCAGTAGCCATGGGTACACTATCACTTTGAACTTAAGACTAAAGTGAATTAACTTTGTTTTGGTTGATTTGCTAAGTCAGTATGTATACATTAAGCAATAAAAATAGAGAGCCGAACATGAGCCATATAAACATGTGCTTAGGTATTGAAAATTGTTGTCATAGAAACGGACAAAACTTTCCGGTAGACCGAATATATACACACACATTTTATTTACATTTAGATTTTTTAATGTCTTGTATAAATTAACAAGAAAATGTATAGAAGAGGTTGATAAATCCCAAAAGTTGAATAAAAGTAGGTTTTCATATTCCTAAACTGAAAGTAAATACCTAACAAGCAAATAAAAGGCTGATCTTATTCCTCACTGAAACTATATAATTTCCCCCTGGTTGAGAACTGTCACTTTATACTATCCAAATAGTAAAGTCAATGATTTCACCGAGATGAAATATAATAAGGCATAGTGGAAGCACAGTTTACGGTTTTCAGAGTTAATCTTTGGTTGATCACTCAGTTATTCATCAATACTGAAACTTTTATTTGGGAATCTTCAATCATTTTCATGAGATCCTGGGTTCTGGATGAAACTGTGACCTTGCAGTAGTTTTGGCCAACTTAACACTAGAAATACACTTCCAAGACCAGTATTGTTGTCAAGTTAGCAAGCCCACTGAACCCTTATTCCTGGAACATAGATCATCTTCTCATCTTTTTATTATTGGTGCTGCTTGTACTTGCATCAGAGCTTTGTAACATCATTCTTCCACTCTGTGGCAAACAGCAATGAATACAGATTTATAATACTGTTCCTATACAGTGCTGAAAAGATAATAAAAGCAGAGACATATTCATTAGTTAAAAGTTTAATCATAACTGAGAAATCAAATTACTTCATTTTCTTTTTAGGAAATGAATTCAAATTGTAAAACTGCAGTTTATTTACTTGATTTCTGCTGGCTGATGTTGATCAGTTTCTGCCTTGAAATTTCAGTGAAGTCCTTTCAAATTTTTGCTCATACCGTACTAGGAAAAACACTGATACACCATCTTGACTCTTGGCATAAGTATTATCCTTGCTCTGATTGGCTCACTTATGTTCCCGAGTGCTTTCTTCAAAATTTCTTCTGATAGGTCAGAATGAATTAAGTGAATTGAAGGTGCTTTCTTCTGAGTTGGTTTTCTATTCTTTTAAAATTCTTATTTCAAATACAGATGCAGATATTTCTTTGCAAAAATTATTTTCTGTTTTGAGGGAATATTTTCTCTTACTGCCAAAATCAAAAATTTTTTTTTTATTTTGTAAGTTGCTTTTGCAGTTTTGTTGCTTATTTTGTTCTGAAGCAACATGAAATTTAATTTTCTGATCAGTTGGTGAAAGCAGAATCTTGCATCACTGCTTTTCACTTTTCTGTATTGTGTTTTTATGAAGCTGCTTCTACAACTCCTGGGTCTGCAATTAATTCCAATGTTACCAAAATAACGTGCTTTTGCTGCTAAGCCTAATGTGCTTGTTTTCATAACTTCGGTCTCCTTTGTGATCTTTCAAAGGTTTCACTTACATTTCTTTACATTTTCTTCACCATTTGCTTTCTTTTCATCAGATATTTCAGATTGTTGTCTTAAGCATTTTCCTATGTAGGAATAAATTTTACAAATTCCTTTTTATCCATCACCTACTGAAAATTGAAGTGTTTTGACTTATTACTATAAGCCAAAATATAATTAAAAACTAAATAACATGCCTTTTTAATTGCTGACAAATTCCAGATTTCCACACTTTTGTTTCTGAATATCCTACAGGAATCTTCACATTTTAAAAGAGATTTATTTTTCTAGAGCTGGTCAATGCAAGCAATTTGCTTTTTTTTACTCAAAATTGAGATATACTAAGTATTGTTTAGACCAGCGTTTTTGGCATTTTTCTTAACATATATTAAGATGTTTGTTATATTTATGTGTATTAGGAACTGCTGTTTCACCTTTAAACAACTGTAATTTTTGCCCTTGTAATAATGCTTGGAGTAATTTTGATCGTTATTTTAGCAAATGTTTATTATTGTAAGGAGTTGGTTGTTTTCATAGGATACTCTTGATATGCTCTGTAACTGTTTTGTGTACGTCTGAACTGTAGTGAGAGTTGTTATTTAATGTCTTCATTTTTACTTCCTTCTATGAAGTAAAGGAACTATTGTAGTCACGAAAAATTCTGGGTTTCATATTTCAACGAAAATGTCCATTTTGACCAATGAATTTGGAAACTATAAATCTAATATATATCCTAAGTTGCGCTTTCAAGACATGAAAAACGCAATTTGAATTTCATTAATTGGCCCAGTAGAACAGGAGATATAGAACTGTCCTTCTCTTTTTTTTTTGCACACTGTACATATTATCTGTGCTGCTTCCATTTATAAAAGATCTCCGTGATATTTTTCAGTTATGCAGCAAATACTAATGAACACAAATCTGCTATACTTTTCTTACACTGTGCTCAAATCAGAATAAAATTGACACATATTTATAAATTAGGAGTTTGGTTATAGTTGTGGAATCAAAGTGCTCTTCTTTTATTGAGCTTGAAATCTCTTTAACTAGCTAATGTTGGTGAGTTTCTACTTTAGAATTTTAGTGAAGTGCTCTTAAATTTTCAAATCTCCAACATGTGCTGTCCCATTATTCTTTGCATCCAACAATGTGGAATATGTTCTCAGAAAAAAAAAAAAAAAGCAGTAACAAATGATTCTAAGAATAACTTCAGTAATAAATAAATTTTGCTGCATAATAGCTTACTATGAACAAGTATTTTTTTATGGTAGGAATTTCTTCGAGGGAGTAATTTTTGGTGGTAGGGTTTATTCACTTTGTTTAATGATAAACTATTGTTTCTTATATATAAATATATGTATATAAAGCTTTTGTTTTCAATAATTTTAGATAAAATGATTACAAATCATGCCCTTATTGGAGTTCCACTTTTATTAGTTGCTAACAAGCAAGATATTCCTGTAAGTAAATTTAACAAAATGTCTCAATCATGCTTATGTCAATTTTATATTATTATATCTAAAACAATGTTAAACACTTTAAGCTAGATTAGTTGTAACTCATTTCTTTTAGAACTGTGTAAGTGTTCTATTTAGAAGATGCATTCAATACTAAGTTGATCTTCTTGACACTAGAAATACTTTTATTGTGATTGTGAAAATTGTTAAAATATTTAAATAAACGATAAAAATATATAATTCATGCATTAGTTCCTATTAAGGTAAAAAAGTGTGAGGGGAATGTTATATTTTATTGCATGCAAATAATCTTTATTTTAAAGTCCAATATTACATAGTTTTTTTTAATTGCAGTATTATTTTTTAAAATCAAACTAATATTTCATTTACAATGTAAACAGTTCTGAATAAAGTTATGACAAAGCTAAAAAATTTTATTCTTTTTACCACCCTGACCAGAAGGTTTGTTAGAGACCTGTCGCTAAGCCAAAACCAGAACTTTGACTTTTGTGTCAGATCTGGTTATCTGTGTAAAGGTTCTTGAAAACAATGAGAGCTGCCCTCTGCAAGTTTGATTCCTTTTATTCATATGCACGCCATTTTACTGTTACATTGCTACATTTGGTAAGATAAAGAAGTTCATAACAATTTAACTTAATTGCTATCCTGTGTATATTACATCGAATGCTTTTAAAATGGTATATGTCATATTCATATCAAAATATTTTAACTAGACGATACAGCAAACTAGTGCAAAAATCTGTATTTCTGATACGTAAGTTTAGAAGCAGCTTTCATATCAGTGTGCAAATCCAAATCGCATATACTACATTAATAATTAAATGCATTTCAAATGAAATGCTAACCTCAAATATGCATTAGCAAATTAATTTACCTTGTACAATATCCTTTTTGCCCCAAATTTTTAGACACTGAAGTCAGCTTCTAATTCTTCTGATCAGAACATATGATGGAAGTCTTACTTGTTAGCACAATGGTCCTTAAAGGACCACTTTTATTACAATGTACATTTTGTTGGATTTCTAGCCATTTTATATTTTTACTTAATTAAGAAGATACTTTGATATACAGGGATGTTCGCACATTTTTCATTGTATTTTCAGAAACACTTTAATTAAAATTTTTATGTTTTAAATATTCTATTTGATAAACCGTATTCTTCGCTATCTTTCTCCACCATAATTTCCAAGGCAATGCCTTTTGTAGTATCGGAAGATATCTTTTAACCCATTCCTCTTGAATCTCTTTCCAAAGTCCAAGTACAGTTATAGGTCGACATATGGACAACTCACTTTTCAAATTCCAAACACACAAGAATCCATGGATGATGAAGTTATTTCATATTTGAAAATTGGGCATTGAATATGTTTCTGATAATATGTGGGGTGATCTTAGCATTTTTTTTTCCACTCTCTTTATTTTTAATTTACCGTTATTTGAAAAACCAGCAGCAATCATAAATCCCTTTGAAAAACTTTCTTTAGAATCTTTAAACCATGTTTTAAGATTTTTTTTTCTTCTTTTTGATGATAATAAATGGATCTCTTTTTATTGCAGTCATTTAAATACACCCAAGATTCATCTATTATGTCAAAACTTTTCTATTTTTGTGCAGATAAATGTTTCTCATAAAGAATTCTCCTTTCTGTGATTATTGATATATTGTAGAGAAAGATGGTACATATTACAATTCTTTACCTTTTTAAGATTCCAGTCAGCATTAATCACCATGTTTACAGTTGATACTCAGCATTTTAATGATTTTGCAACTGTCCTTGGTGTTTTTTTTTTTTTTTTTCCTTTGCAAATTTCAAAGCATTCCGTTTTTTCCTTGACTATGCATTTGAAACATTTTTTCCACTTGAAGCCAAATTTTGAGGCTTTTCTCCATTCTTGTTGACAATGTTACTTATCGTAGCTTTAAAAGTCATTGAAAAACCATGGCTTTCACAGCGTTTTTTAGTTACTAGATATGAATAATTTTCTTCGGAAAAAGCACAAATATAGCCTTCCATCCACTGCTCTTTTAAAAGCTCAATTTTGCATGAAAACTAAACTTTGAAGTAGCAGATGATACTTTATACTTTTAAAAATATAGTTGCAGTTAAAAAAATAATTTTTCAATAAGCATTTTTTTAGCAAAGCAAAATCGATCATCAGTTGCTTCAGCTAATATATCACACCATTTATGATTAAATTAAAATGAGGATTTGAAGTAATTTTCAGTGTTAATAAATTTAGACAGAAAACTACTGCTTTTCTTTTATAATATTTAATTTTTCATTAACATTCTATCTGAAAAATTTTTAAATTCCTTTTTAAGCATGAGCTTTTATTAGCAAAATTATGTGCATAATGCAATAGACATGAATAAGAGAAGTCATTTATTTCAAGCCTATATAAATGTGTTCTGATTGCTGTAGAGATTGATATCATCAGTATTAAAAAATTATAAGACATTTTATAATTATTGTAAATTATTAATTATCTGTTATTTCATTTTTTGTTACTTTTTCTTCCTTTTATCCCGTAGAAATGTTTGACAGTTAATAGGATAAAAGAAGTTTTTCGGGAAAGTAAGCATCTCATTGGAAGAAGAGACTGCCATGTTTTAGCCACTTCAGCATTACATGGGTAAAATTATCTTAATGCTTTATGTTGTTATTGTGTGTAAAGTATGTTTGTGTACAGTGTAAGCAATACAACTTGTACATTAACTGATACCTGTGATTTCTGCAAGCAGTAACTTGCTAGTAATGGTACCATTTTATTTTCATTGATAACAACTTGCCAGTAAATATTAGACTAGCTGTTGCAGTCATGCATATCATAGTCACATTCACTTAATAGTATATTTAATCTTATTTTATATTTTTCTGTTAGCTCTTTTTTCGCTTTTATGATATGTCTCTAGGAATGATCAGATAAAAGCCCACTCGATGAAAAAGCATACGACAAAAGCCCACAAAAATAACTTGGTTTTGATAATTGCCCATGTGATAAATATCCACACTGATGAAAGCACACATGAATAAAAGGGCACATGATTTTTATCAATATTTATGATTGTAATTATAATAAATGGAGTATTTGAGTCTGATTTTTGAAGTATCAAAAGTATGTCTCTTTATATAATTTATCACTATTTTATTTATTTTATTAAGTGGGCTTTTCTCGTTAAGTGGTTAGCTATCATGTTTTGATGGTAAATCTGAAAATTTTATTTATCTATTTATTTTGTATGTTTGAAAAAAGTATCATTCTATTCTATTCTTTTAAAAGCTATATTTAATGGCTGAGACTAATTATACTTAGTTTCAATATTAAAAAATGGCAAGATATTATTTAATCAAAGAACAGAATAAATTATTTTTGTAGCTATAAAAATAATTAATTCTATAAATAAATTATTTTTATAATTTATTTTAATAGCCTCTTTTAGTTCTTAAACTATAAAGCATTACCTTCAAGGATAAAATTTTAGGGTAAGAACTTTGAAGAGAATTTTTAGTAGCAGTGATAAAGTTTTGTTTCTGAACTTTAACAATGTTTCTTTTAATTTATCAAGGGATGTATGTAAATCTATTCTTGTACTTATCCTAATTTATAATTACAAAACATTTTTGGTAATTTCACGATTATAATTTATATGTATGGTACCAAATGCTAAATTAAGATCCTAATTTTTAAGCTTGCAGTAAATTTCCCAAAGAAAAACATTTCTCTTCTTTTAAACAATACAGTTCTTTTTTGTTCTAACTTTATGAAGACTGTGTGACTTTTAATTTTTGTCAGCTAACAATCTTTTTAAAATATTAATCTATTTACAAATTTATAGGAATTCCTAATTTTTTGAGCACCACTATTTTTTGATGCATCAAATTATTTTTAAATTACATAAATACTTTGGCTTTTTGAAAATTTGATATAAGAAGCTTTTTCCAAGCACACTGTCACAGCTAAATATATCATTTCAATTTGTCGAAAAGCTAATATGTGATTTGGGTAAATTTTATATGTAGTGAAAAGTTAATATGAATTAGAATTCTGAATATTTTATTAACTTTATTTTTCTTTTAAAAATTATTGAAATTAGCTGCTATAAAGTAGTAATAAATATATACTATACTGAAAGTCAGATTTAAAAATAAAAAAGAAAAGGTACATCAGGAGAAACGTGCTAGTGTAATTATGATTAAGGTTATAAGGATTAGGTTAGGTTATTTGAATTTGGGCAAACTGCATGAGAGCTATCTGCCTAAGGGGAGAGATGCCTTCATGGAAGACTTGCTAGGGAAAACTATACATGAGGAGAAAGCCACAGAAACCAATCATGCAGTCAACCCATTAATCTGGGCTGAAACCATGTCGAATTTTCAATATTCAATGGTCTTAACCACTGGTGGGCTTAAAATTATAAAGAAGTGATTGTGTGTATTTGGACTTAACATCTGAGCCCAGGTACTCTTAGCTTGCATATAATATTGAATTTTCAGCGGTTCTAATAGTATTTAACCCCTTGAGGACCAGCGTGTGGAGAACAAAGCGAGGCCGTGGGACCCCAGAAATGGAACACCAGCCCATGCATTTTCAGCAGTTAAGCCTACTTTTACAAAAAAATACATGCGAAATATTAAAATTATAACTAAAGCATGAAAACAAGTACTATACACATGAAAATAAAATTACAAATATGAAATGTAAAAGAAAATTATGCCACAATTATCTGTAAGTAATTAAATTTCAATTTAATAATTCTGCTGTGTGTGGAATAATTCAAAACTAGAATCGATTTGCAGGACAATGACAGTTTTTTTCACCGAGCAAGTAAGATGCATCATGCATATGGAATGTTGATATCTTTTCTTTTCTTTAATAATGCCGTAAAGTTACTTTTCAGTTAACCAAGAAAGTCTATGTTAAGTTTTAAAATAAATATAAAAAAGGATGACTGGTCCGAGGTTTTCCATAGCGGAAGTTCGGCGACGTAACCCCGCTATAGTTAGCTAGAAGCGTTTTCTCACATTCTCCTAACAAACAAACAAAAAAATGAGCTTGATACATTTCCGCACAATTCTAATAATGAAAAACGCAAAGAATAAAAACCAAGATAACAAAGAAAAAAAATCCTACGCAACGTTGGGCTGGTAAGAGTGGAATCGTTGCATCTCATGTACATGACGCTGGTCCTGAACGGGTTAAAGGTCAAACAAACTGTTATCTGTATACATATAAAAATAACAAGAAATATTAAAATAAAGTTTTTTATCCTTCAGATAATGATATATTTATATATATTGCATGGCCATTTATCACAGTGGGATTATTTTTGTGGGCTTTTGTCTGAGCTTTTATGAAGGAACCATCTGTAGGATTTCTCAAGTAAAGAAAACATAAATAACCCACATTTTTCCAGATTTTGATGTACTGACAAAAGATTAGGAACATCAGAATTTACATGCAATAAAATTATCTAGTGTTCTAGTGTATGGTGGAAATGTAATATTGTTAAATGCAAATATGTCATTAAGCGTTAAAGGGGGGAAAATTACTTAGAAAGAATTCAATCATTGTAACAATTGTTGCATGCTTTATTTATTATTATGTCTATAGGGTCGTACAGTGCATTCAAAAATCCATACTGTTTTCCGACCGCTAATCAAATGGTGCCGAAATGCAAATGAGAAGTTTCATTTTGATATAACTTTAATAAATTCAGTTACTCCCAATTTATAAAAATCAAGTCAGCTTCATTCTAGCAAACAAATTCCATGGCGACAACAATGCAAGAGAGTGTTGCCTACACCAGGCAACAAAAAGATGCAAGTTAATTACAAGGGGCATGAAAGTAAACATACTTCCATTCTATCAGGTTCAGTCCTGATTACGAAGGCAGAGCTGAAAGTTTGATTGTAGACTTTTTAAAGACACCAGTCTTAGTTTTGGCTTAAATTAGATATTCAAGGAAATTCGATATTTAATATAAAGCAGCCATGGCAAACGTTGAAACAAATTTATCTATTGGCACACTTCTTGCAAAGAAGTCTAAAAGATTTAAATTTTTTAAGAGAAATACATGCAGTAAAGATAGAAGTTTAAGGGAAAACTATGATTAGAAACTGATATAATTAGAAAGGGAAGGAAAATATAATAGTGAAATTGAAGGAAATGAATACTTACACTCAAATGTAAAACTGTGTTTATCAGACAGATAGCCTGCCAGTTTAACATTATGATATCTCATTTTCTCCTTATGGCAGTTCAGTAGCTTAGAATTTATCTAAAATATGAGCTGTTACTCAAACAGCTTTACTACTTAAATATAATTTTCACATTGAGTGAAAGAAGGTTAATCAACTTCTTTATCATTTCAGAACTCATTTTATTAAAATTTTCTAAATTTGTAAAACACAAGTAGTTGTATTCTGTTTTCAGTTTTTGTCAGGAGAACTGTCCGAGTTATTTTTATATTCTTTTCTTTGACAGTAATTCTTATGCTATAGAGAATAATAATTATAAACAAATTATCAAAACTACTCTTTTTATTTGCAAGACATGGTTATGGAACTAAGGTCTTGTTGATAATTTCTTTGAAGAGACTATAATTAAATTCACTCTTTATCCATATATACTAATAACCAGCACTAGATAGGAATAAAGTAGAAAAGATGACGTCAGGAATTTGTACTTTTCCAATTGCAAATATCACACCATTGTGCAGTTATCACGAGAAGTTTAAAGTGAGAAGATATTAAGCCTAAAGTAAGAGTAGACTGCATTACCTAAGATGCATCTAATCTTAAGGAAAAAGTGACAATAAAATTAGTACAACTACTTAAATATTATGAAAAAAATTTGATGTGTATACCACAACTTTCTTGTATGGAATATTTAATTATATGCATTTTGCATTTCATTTAAACTTATTGGATTGAATTCAATCTGTTTCGTCGATAGCACATAAACCACAATAGAATAAATGCACTCTTTAAAATTCACTATATTTGTTTACCATAGTGACATTCTGGTACTAGGTTCACTTAACAGCGTTACATCTCATTCATTTTATGACTCAGAATGCACAAAAATTATGTATATCATCTGGAGAATTATCTAATCGTTGCCACATTGTTGTATTCAAATACAAAATATAAATCTGAAATGATGTATAAAAGAAATTAAACAAACAAAAAAAAAGTTTTTCACAGACGATTCAGTATTTCTTATTAAATTAATTAAGTTCTCACTTTGCAACAAGGCAAAAATACAAAAAAAAAACTCAAAATATCTATAATAAAAAGTACGACAAAGTAAATCTTAAACACTAATTTCTTGAATAAACTCCAGAATGGATTAAGTGTGAATTAATTCACAATAATAAAAGAAGGCATTATCTTTGTTGTTGTGAAGCTTAGCTTCTCAAGATTGGCAACAAATCCACTATTCTCGTTTCAAATGTAAACAAATATGACTGCCATAGGAAAAATGATTAGGCTTAGTCGCATTTAAATAACTTAAATTGTTCATAATTCTATAAATATTGCGTGCAGATTTACTAAAAGCATAAAAACTTTAACTGGAAGATAATAACAACATACTTCAATCATTTTTAAAGCAAAAAATGCACAATCTACAAACATATAAGAATAAATAAACTGAGCCAAGTAACAGAGTGGATTTATATATATTTATATACTTTTCCGATTACATTTACTTACAATTGAAACCAAAATAGGAAATGCACATCTACATGTTACAGAGTCTTGTATACAAAATTTCAACATTCTGAGGCTACTTGTTTTTGAGTTATGCAAGATACGTACGTACACACAGATGCCATGAAAAAATCTCTTCAGAATCCATTTTAAATCAATTTTATAAATTTTTTGGGGGAAAAGAGTCCTTTATTCTGTCCTTGTGTATAGATGTTATGCAAAAACATCGTTAAATTGCATTCAATAGTGGTCAAAATTGATAGTTTTGTTGAAATATGGTGCTCAAAATATTTTGCAATTACAATACGTCCTTTTTACTTTGTACAAGGAAGTAAAAATCTTGTAAGCTATCATGTAATCATTACTGAGATCGATTTTTGTTTTCTTGGTACCTGCAAATGATTGGAAATATGCTGAGACATGTGGGAAAAGATTCATTATACAATTTTAGTAGATTTTTGAACTATTACATTATAAGTATCATTACATTCATGCATCTTTGCAAGAAATGCTGTTGCATTAAACATATATCTTCTATTTATAGTCAGAAAGTAGTTTGTATAATAGTCAGAATGTTGATATTTAGCCAAAAATAAGATCTTTAATTTATTTTTCAAATTTAATCAATCTGTGACTGCTTAATAAACTAAGTGATTTAAAAACAGTAAATGTACTTCATGATTATTTAAATAATTTTTTAGTGAAGTAGAGAATCATTTGTTTTTGCTACTTATTTCTTTCACACAGTATTTTATTAAAGTTCAGGTCAAATGTGATGAATATGCTGAATATAAAATTATTCGTCTTAAAGTAGTAGTACATGAAATATTGATAAATAGTTTATTGGGGGAAAATGGATAAATAAAACATAAAATGTACATTGAGATTACATTATGATATTTTTTCAATTGTTTTGTAAATGTTATCAGTAATCTATCATTAAAATTTGCAAGAATTTGTAATTTATTTGTGAACATTAAAATTTGATTGAAATTTAAAGATTATGAAATTATAATTTTCAGAAATATATTTACGGTTGCATTTGTATTAGATATGTTGTGAGGTATTTCAGCCTAGAATCTTATAATACAAAAAAAAAAGTTTGATTATAAAAAGTCATTGGGCAATAAATCAAAATGTGCAGTCAGTATTTTATTATATATTTTTAAATAGCTTTTTACATATATATATATTTTCTGCAATAATATACAGAAATTTTATTCATCTTTCTAGGGATGGAGTTCATGAAGGTATAGAATGGGTTGTGCAATGTGTCAGAAGAAATACTTTAAGGCCTCCAAGATGTGATGATTCTTAGCATTGGTTGTAGTTATAGGAATATTTACTGTAAATAATCTTTATATATCCATTTTATCATATATATTCCTTTTACTAATTTATATTTTCACCTGTAAATTAAATAACATTTAAACATCCATGTTAATCTTTAAATAGAAATGCTTGTAAATCAAGTGGATTGAAATCTTGAGACAAAGAATTTCCAGTTGCTTGAAATAAAAAGTAATTTTTCCAGTAAATATGTGTTAAATATATGTTTCAACATAAAGTGGGGGGGAGGAGGCTTTTTAACTACAAAAATTTTTATTTTAAATACATACTTTCCAACCTACGACACTCAAAAATCGGGAGATCAATTTTCAGCCACAAAAAGACTTTTAAAATGATAAAAATATATTTTTAATAATGAAGTAACTTCAAACCATTACTAATAAATATCTGAAAGTTCAGTTACTAATTCTTAAATGCAAACAGTACATTCTGCATTAATAATTTTTTGGTCCTTTGTTTCCATAGAAAAAATTAACTTTTCGTTTTTTTTTTTCAATAGAACTCATGTTGTCCTTGTTTATGTGTACAAACATGTTTGAGAACATCGGCCCTTCCACCGTGCAAAATCGAAAAATTGCAATGACCAGTGGCACACATCAGAAATGCATTACATTTCCTCAAGGAAATATTAGAAAGAAAGTCATCTATCTGTGTACGATTTTTGAAAAGTACCTTAGTATTTTACCTTTTTCACATACGTAACTAATACGAAACATCGTAATTTCTTAAACTATTTCTCAAAAGCAAGTACTTTCACACAGGTTAGTGACAAGATAACGAAATAACAACCTCGATCTTGCCTTGTGCTCTTTGGCTAATATATACCAGATAACACGCAGTGGCACTCTATGCTCATTGGAGAAATGGAAAATGACGTTTTCGGACACGTGTTCTCACTCACAAAGCAGAAGCGTGCCATAATTTCTCACTGATGAAACTACTTTAGTTTTCTATGCAGTCAAGAGAAAAACCGGGTGCTTTCAGACACCCCAAATCACTACTTTGGAGATGCAAATAACGAAGGTATTAAGCCAAGCTGCATAAAAATCGTGAGAAATTTTAAGAATAGGAGAAATACATTATAAATAGGATTGGTGGGAGAATGGTCGGAAATCGGGAGAGTTGGCAACTCTGTAAATATAAGAGTAATTTTTAGACGTTTTTTTTTTTTGACAAGATTCAGCAACTTACACGAGCTAATTGTTTATACCCTCTGGTTGGTAAGATCTGCATTTTAATGCAGATTCTATGAAATTCAGAATTCATGAAATGACAGGATTAAAAATATTGTTAAGAATCAATTCACTGTCTAACTGAGCAATAAAACTGCTACTAAGCAATTATAAATTGTTTAGAACAGTATTAGAACTCAATTATAACAAATGGATCACCAAATTTAAAATATTTTAACAATCATCTCTGTCACAATGGTTGAATCTGACACTATATTCCATGTTTCATTTTCATACTCTTCCATTGTAATAAACTTGTAACAAGCAATTAAATTAAAGAAATTCATTCGGAAGCTTCTTTCAGTTAATCAAAGTTCAATTAGAAGCTTTGAACATCGTAGAAATACAATAGCCAACTACTGTGTTGAATTTTGTGTGAATTAGATTCTCTAAAGCAACATTTGTTCTTGATAATTGTCCAAGTTTTGAGTGCTTTTTACATCAGGTTCTCTCTCTATGTATATGCGAAAAAATTTTTACCTGAAAATATAAATATCGTGAAACTGAATACGTAACATAAAGTATACAGAAGTAATATTCGAAGATATTTTATTTTTATACTATTATGTTTATATACAAAGCTTTTGTAGAAATATAGATGACATCTTCAGGAAGAAAACTATATAAGTTGAAATGTAAAGCCAAATAGGTGTCTATTAAAAAATAAATCTATGATTGTAAACTGGATATTTATCTCCTTATGTACACACACACACATATACCTTGTTTCCATTTAAATCATTGTATTCACGTAGTACTTTTACGATCTCAGAATTTAATTCTTAATGATAAGAAAGAGATTGCTCAGCTCCCAATTTCTTCCATTTGGAATTTTTGATTGTTTATGCATGTGGCCTTTGATTTGATGGCTATAGTTCTTAGGAACTTGTACACTTTAACATGATTATATTGCCTTTTAATCAAAATTCAGAATGTTTCTGTCTGTTAAAAGCAGAAAATCATTATATAGCACACCAACTTATAAATCTTAATTATTAGATTATTTAATAAAGAAATTGTACAGTAGGGTTATCTGCTTATGGCAGGGCATACCTCTGTAGAGATTTTTATTTTTTTTTTTAATTCTGAAAGCTTTCGGATTTTATATTATGCCCAAAGGGGCCTTTTTTTTTAACATTTTCTCTGTTACCTTTATTTCTTAAATGTCATGTTCTTCCCACTTAAACCATAAACTTCAATTCAACACCAATCTCGCAAATAATTTTAAAATAAGTATGTCTTTAGAATTCCCGATACACGGTCTTGCGCGCTGGAGATAAAAATTTTCTCCACCTTCCTACAGTGTTGTCATTGCTCACTTTGAAATCATTGAGTTTCTTAATCAAAAATTCATTAAAGTTTTACAAAATATGAAATAGATAATGAAACAAATTCAAAATTCAGGCTTCCATGTGCCCATGTTAGGATTCAAAATTTGATGGCTCTAGATACCATCATTTTTTCACAATGCAAGAAACATACATACGTATGTTCATTCAGATTCTTTATTATTTAATTTCCATAAATATAATTCAGTGCAATAATATTTGGTGGCAACAATTTAAAAAATTATACGCCATTTATATTGAAACGACGCAAAATGCCGTTTTGAGACTAATAGCCCTTCTGGGCTAATGCTCCTTTGGGCTGAAAAAAAAGTCAGTATTTATTTTGTGCATGAAAAGCCCTTTTGCACTGCTGGCAATCCCTATAAATCTTGAAATTTGAATAGATTGTTTATTCACTGAAATTCATAATGGGAGAAATGGAAACAATACGTATTCAATTCAGTAATAGAAGTGAAGTGTGTTTCAGAATTCAGCATGGTCCTTCAATAAAAATTCTGCATTCATTTTTTATTTTTAAGTATACTTTCCATGAAATACTAACAACTGTATATTCAGGTTCAAATTGTGGCGAATGGGCTAGCTCCATGAACATTTTCATGCTTTAGTGCATGCATAATGTTAATACAGGACAGTTTTACTTGGATAGTCGTCCATGAAGGTATCCCTTCCCTTGGGGAGATATCGCATATGTGCATTTCCATAATCAAACAAACCAAACCCAAACTAAATTGTACCAAGAGCTCTCTTGTTAATGAATGCACCAAAGCAACAAGCATACTTGAAGCTCTTCACAAATTGTTCCCAAGTGATAGGCACTGTTGACCACAATTACGTATAGCCCATCATGCATGAAAATAAAATCCAAGTAGGATTGCAGCTTTGTCACAGCCATTAACATGAGGACTCTTGTCACTCTAAATGGCAGGAACCATAATAAATACCTTTTCCCAAAATGTCTCCAAACAATATGAGAAACTTATTACAGTGCTACTTTATAACGTGCCTATTCTGTATTAATACCACTTATACATTTTCACTTTATCAGGGCATTTTTAGTCAGTACAATACATGCTTGCTTCGTGAGAATAAAAATCAGATGATTTTAAAAAAATGTAAAATGAATTTTATAGAGAAGGCTAGTCTTATATCTGAATATTTTGAAAGA
This sequence comes from Stegodyphus mimosarum, assembly GCA_000611955.2. Lineage (NCBI taxonomy): Eukaryota > Metazoa > Arthropoda > Arachnida > Araneae > Eresidae > Stegodyphus > Stegodyphus mimosarum. The sequence continues at coordinate 221,821 of KK112721.1, read as the reverse complement.
AAACAGTTATCATAAAAAAAAGGTTTTTTTACATAATCGTTATAGCTTTTTTTGCTTTTGCTAATAGGTAATTTAGGAACTTTTTTATGTTTATCTTGTGTAAATTTCAGAATCAAGATATTTAAAAATCACCAAAAAGATAGACTTATCAAAACATGATGGATATAAAAGTGTTTTAATATTTTCTCAAAAATATAATTTAAATTTACTGTCATTATTTTAACAATATCATAATTATTCAAAAATCAAGAAATTCACAAATAAATTTAGACAAATTGCTTTTAAAGTCATCAAAATGTTGGCAAGTCGCCAAACATGACAGTGCAAACAAAATTCATATTGCAAAAAGAGAAAAAGGTGCTTTGGATGTAGTAAAAAAGACATTAAATAACCTGAATGTCTGCACTTTAAATACAATCTGGTGACAAATTTCCAAACTGGCACAATTTTTAGACTTTGCCCACCATTTTCTGAAGAATTATTTTTCAAGTATACAGACAATATTCTTACAATATTTGTTTTGAAAGTCTGGGTGAAAAAACAATCAGACACACTAAAACCTTTCTAAGGTGGCCGATTGTTCCTTGTTATTTACAAAACCAGGCTCAGATGGCTTCGTTTCAGTTCTATATTCATCCAAAATGTGAATTCATACTCAAAAAGATAGTCACACACATAAAAAATGAGTATTTCAGATGGGCACAATTAAGGACCATATGTATATTTTGGCCAAAATTAGGCTTTTAAAGAGCAAAAATCATTTAAAAAAAACAAGGAGTATCGTATGAACTTTGAAGATGTACAAATTTGGGCATTTGTTTTCTTCTTCAAATCAGAGCATTTTGTAGTTCAACCTATCAGCTGAATTTGTACAATCTTTCTTGATAGTGTGTGTGTTTCAATTGCTTCTTGCAAGAGAAGTTTTTCAAAGCTGATTAAAAGCTATTTTCAATCAATAATAAGAGAAGTAAGACTTAAAACAGTTTGGCAATCCTTACCACTAAAAATACAGCTTAAAACATTAATTTTAATGACACTATAAAAAATTCATGAGAAATCAAAGCTTGCAAAAAATCAGTTTTTACATGGTTATTACAATATAATGCCTTGTGTAAAAAGCTCATAATGGGCAACAAAACTGAATTTAGAATTCAAGTCATAAGATGATAGGAAAAGTAATAATAAAGAAGACGACAATATGTAATTAAAACACACTCAAAGATGCTGAGTACCATTTTACACAAGATACTATATTATGTACTTCAGTTCATACATTCTATGCTTAAAGTAAAAATTTTCATAAACAACTAGAAATAATACCTGTTCTGCTTGCAAGCATCTTTCCATCCATTAAAGTGCCTCATGTCAATAACAATTGCAGTTAGTGAACAGCTTAAAAATTATCTAAAGCATAAAAAGAAATTTTAATCAAAAATCATTTTTACAATGATCAGTAGTAAATTTATTAAATAATGTTTTATACTTTTGGTAGAACTGATTTTGTGGAAGCAGCCTCCTTAAACAATGTGTTGCGATTCCAGCAATTTTCTGCAATATAGGATTCAATAGTCACTGCATGTATGTAGTAGCGCTAGCTGATCGTAGTACACAAAAATGTAATGATCCATTTATCAGTTAACTGATGTAACTATATATACTATGATGTAACTATTCATACTTCATCAACTGAAAACCAGAAGAAATCTAAAACTTTCATCTTAATAGTGTTGTAACTAAAGATTCATCTTAGCTATCAACAGGTTGGTGGTTTAATATGAAATGCAGTTGATTGAAACTTGATTATCATCATAAGAGATATGTGAATTGATTAAAATCATAACTTTAAATATTATGCTTTTTGTAAAAGAAAATTACATATACTATCTCTTCTGGTTTAATTATATTTTGTGGAGTCAATTTGTATCAAAATTTATATTTGTAGTTCTGGGTACAATATTGTTAAATGCTGCAATTCCCCCCCTTTTTGCGTGTGTGTGTGCATGTTCACAAAGTTTATATATTATTATACAGGGTGTTCATAAAGTCCCAGACCCATTTTGATGTGTAATAACTTATAAAATAATGAAGATATAAACAAACTTATGGCATTTATTGATGGTATAACTTATATTTTCCTTTTCAGGTTTGAATATCTTTACTTTTGTAAATATCGTCTGCACGTGTGGTTAATTTCAGATAATTTCATTTTCCAGTCTAAATATCTGTACTTTTCTAAATATCGTCTGCTTATTAATTGCATTTTTCTCTCTTTTGTTTATTTGTTGAATTTCGGGTCTTTGGAAATTTGTAAAGGACAACATTTACAGGAGAAGAGTGTCAAACATGGATGACCTAAAAGCCAGAATTACAACCACAATAGCCTCTGTGAATGCCAACATGCTTGCAGCTACCTGGCGTGAAATTGAATATCAACTTGATGTTCTCCGTGCGACGAAGGGGTCACACGTGGAAGTTCATTGACAAGTGGGTTATAAAAGTTTTTGAGTCTATCTAACCATTTATGTTATCAAGTTCAATCTATCTTTATTATTTTACGAGTTATTAAACATCAAAATTGGTCCGGGACTTTATAAACACCCTGTATATCAGTTCAGGTATCCAAGTTGTACATTTTTAAACTAAGTAATATTGCTTATTTAGGGAAATCCACACAGTTCAATTTTGTGCGAAGTGTATCAATAATTACTTACTACCTTTGTTACAAATGAATCTAGAAATGACAGTCTAACAAGCTGCTTTTTAAAACTAGTGTCAGAAATGCTTGATATAATTTTAAGGGTTAGTTTGTGTGAACCTATTTCCATTCACTAAAAAGAAACAATAGAAAAAAAATCAAAGCATTATTAGAGTACTATTTTTATTATGGAAAACTGGACACATATACATTCAACATACTGAAATTGGGACATAGTAGCAATGAATTTAGTGATGCAAATGAAAGCTATGATATTGAGATTCAGAAAGATATCCTTTCAGTGCATAAAAAATGAATTAAATTATGAAAGTGATTGGTGTTAACCCTTATAGTACCCAAGATGCCTATCATTGCAAAAAGTATATGATCAAAAATTTTCTTTAATCTTCCGTTGGAAACAGGTGCATAAAATTCAGCACAGACTTGTGGGGTTTTTTAAACTAATATGATTAGAATAAAAATTTATATTTAGCATATTAACATTAATTCTTCCCTCCATTTTAGCAAAATTTTTATAAAATTTTAAAATAAAGTTACGAGTGCATGTACACCTTACTTGCACATGATAAAAATGCATTACGGAATCCAAACAGTTTTTTAAAAAGGTTTAAAAAATTCTATATTTTGCTATTTTTTTTACAGTTCTTACTAGCTTATTTTTTAAATTTTAACAGAACAGAAATATAATCTTGCAGCATTCTTTAAAAAAATGTTAACTGATAAAGCAAATATGAAATATTGGTTCTCATATAAACTAATTATTTTTTTTTTCATTATGCCAAAAAAAATTGTTTATTTCTGAAATTTTCAGAATTATATAATTCTTTATTTACATGATATATATATATATATATATCCACAGTATGCATGCTACCTTTAATGATATGTCTACCAGCTCAAAACTTAAATTTTTATGTCCTATATTTATATCTCTTACAATTATGAAAATGTTGATACAAAAGCAGAACACATGAGCTGCTAATATTTATGTATATGCTCACTTGTAACACATAATGGTTTATTATTTCAATTCTGAAAGCTTTGAAGACCATGGACTTTCGATTTCATTAACTTCTGCAATGATTTAGAATTGCTAAAAATATGGAAACAAAGCGATATTCTTTCACAAATAATTACTTTAATTTCAATTTTTATATTACCATTAGTATGAAAAAGATATTTTGAATTTTCAACTATATTATTTATTTTACATGTTATTGTTTAAATCACCGTAAGAAGTTTTCTTTGCAACAAGATTTATATACATATTTTAAAATCTAATTTCAAATAAATATTTTTAAAATATATGAAATCTGATTTATATATATTAAAAGCCGTGTCTAAATTTAAAAAATAACTTTTTGGTAAAATACCATAGTATTGATTTTATGATTTTTTGTATTTCAATTAAGATTTGTATTGTTGCATTTTAGAATTGCTGATGCATAATGAAATGAAACATGTTAACCAAAAATCCAAACCTGTTTTGTAATTCTATAGAGGATGTACTTTCTTCACTTCTAGTGGGTATGAACCTGCATTTTATTGTAAATATGTTGTTTTTACAGTATGTATATCCAAGCTTTATCAATGAACAGAGAGCTATGTAAAACGAAAAAGATTGATTTCCAGTCGTGCAAGTATTTGCACAATGCACCCATCCAATAAAAAGACACTATAATTATATGTAGCATAATACTCATAAAATACGTTAGAATTAACCTATACAGGTATTATGCTGCAGAAAGACATCAGATGTTATTGCAAGATTCATCTGACTTTATTAACATCAGATATTAAGATGCATTTATTACTTAACCATCTTTGAGTTCCAAAGTGCTAAATTATATCATTTGCCAGAAATGATGCATGCCAAGCTTTTTTTGCCCCATAAGCATCACTCGCTGGATACTAAAAGAGTTAATACAAAATATATTCATGAAATAAACAACAAAACAGTATTTTAATTCCATCAGAAAATAATTTCAATTTGAATATATAAAATATGAACTTAGTATCACACAAAATCATTAATATATAAAATTCAATAGACTTTCATACAAGTCCTGTAAAAAAGAGATCTATTACTCATAACACTGAAAGGTTAAGTCTAACACTTAAAAAATTTAAAAACTATATATGAAAAACATTTAAGCTGTTGAAAAAATTAAACAGCTGAAAATTGTGGGACGGGATTGCCTACTTAGTTTTTAACTATGCACTTTTATCCTAGGCAAATAAAGTTCTATGTAAAGAAAATAGTGAATTTTTACATAATATTACATAAATTCTGGTAAGGGGAGAAAAAATAATGATATATTAACTGTTCTATAAACATCACACTTAAAACAGCACATCTTTCCAATAACAACCACCATGTTCATCAAATGAAAATTTTCTAATTAAAAAAAAAAAAAAAATTGCATTTGAGATTTTGCTGAAGATTTAATTCAATGCTTATTCAATAATCTGCTCACCTAAATCAAAATTCAAACAAAACAAGACATTAGAAGAACACTTAGCTTATTAGAGCTCAATTTCACTAATTTCATATTAAAGGAAGTGCTCTGTGCTTTTAACACGGGTGAAAAAAACTGCTAAGATATATTATACTGTGCTCTTTGAAATTTAAAAATTTATACAAATAACAGATAAACATAGAGACAAAACATATTCAAAGATGCTGATCATTGTACAACAAACATATACTTTGCATAATTTGCTATGGCAAATATCACATAAAATATATCCATATATATTAATAAAATATTTACATTTGCAGCATACTCACTGCTAGATTTATTCACTTTATAAGATTCATTTTAAAATTAACTTCAGAAACAAATACTACAAATATGAAAAAAGAAAATTTCAAATTTTCATTATGTATTCAATTCTCATTAAACTTCATCAAGTTATTTGAAATTTATAGAAACTCTTCGATATGACTCAGATTCCCTTTCACGACAGATGAAAAATATTAGAAGTAATAACAAAAACAGCAACCTGAACACTGCTAAAATGACATTCTTACTAGAAGTGTAATTCTAACTCTATATTTAATATTGTGAACATTGTAAGTAATTCATTATGGCATTAAGACTTGCATTTTTTAAATAAAAGATAAAGTTGGAAATTTTTACAAAAATTTACCTTACATAGCACATAATTATCTCAAATATTTTCGAATAAATCTAATAAGAGGAACACAACAGTTTGACTAGTTTATGCACATAATAATCTACAGAATACTTCTAACATGCAGCTTTTCATTACTTCATAGCCTCTGCCATTATTAATTAACTATTACTACAGAATGAAGGTCCTGAATATTCAAATAATATATTTTTGCATTAAAAATATTTTATGAAATAACTGCGCCAGAAATTCAACATAATATTTAGACATTTGTTGCACATATTCAGATTATTTGTGAACTATAATCCTCAAAATGTATTTTTTAGCTTGAAATGTACCTTAATATATTTAAACACAGTTTTGGTAAAAATACTGAAAGAATTCTAAGATGCATTTCTTAAGTCTCCCAGTAAAGGTAATAATTACATTTTTTTTTCCCTTCTAAGTTGGAATTGAGTAAACATCTAAGCATTCATTCTTAATCCCTCCTCCCATCAAAAAAAATAAAAAAAAAAAAAAAAACCTTTAAGAAGATCTAAATAATAATACGCAGTGAGTGGCAGAATTTGCATTGTGTATATTATGCTCCTTTTAACTTTTCTATTTAAAAAAATTAATGCATATTATGATACTGGTGGTATTTAAAAAGTATTCAATTTAATTTTCATAAAATTAGATATCTGAAAATAGTCATAAAAACATAAAAAGAATAAGCAATTAGGTATATTAGTCATTAATTTTAGTGATTTGAATAAATTAATCAATCACTAAATATACAGAGAAACTGGTAAAGCAATTTTACAACTTCAGCTTCGAAGTTTATTTTATTTAAATTAACAAGTTGCCAAATTTTTCCATGACCTTTCATCAAAATATAATGTTAAGTCTCCATATTCTCACTGTGAATATTATTTACTCTAAAATGAAAAACACCAACAAATATTGCTGTTTGGGATTTTGGGTTAAGCAACTATGTGTATTACTGAGCAGAATAACAAATGCAGTTAGTGAATGTAGGAAGAAAGGACAGTCAATGCACCATAAATCTCGTGTGCAAGAACACAGTCTTGTTCTGGCAGAAGCTAAAAGATGAACAACAAAAACACCATGTGTGATATCCATTCAACAAACTTTGAACAAAGTAACGAGAAGTCATGTTGGTTTTCTATATTGGAGCACATGATGGTCATTTTTTAAAGGCTCTGTGGACTGAAGCACACGATGGTCATTTTTTAATCTTCTAGAAAAGAACACTTTTTATTTAGTCTCATAATTTGGGTAATTCTATAGGTGAATACTGTATAATTAAAGCAAAATAAATTGGCAATGAAAATATGGCTTTTTAGATTAGAGTTCGAGAACTTTTCAATTGTACTAAAACATATTTAAGTAAACAGTGAACTGAAGAATAAACATCATTTTTCATTAGCTCAAACATCTACTCAATTCCATTTCAGATTTAAGAAAAAGTTATTTCGATATTTCAAAAATTTAACAGCAGTTTATCACCAACAAATTGAAGGAATTTCAAAAGAGATCTTAAAATATTTTAAGATTTTCAATCACAGGATAAAAAAACACTTTTGGGAAAAGAATAGGCATTATACAAGTCAGACAGTTGTTCATTATAACAGACCAGCACAGAACATCAAATCTGAAAGCATAATTTTAAAGGTTATTATTCATCACAGTTCCTCAAGTATACATTTTTGTTTCATCTGCTAAATACTTGTTTTAACTTTCACAACAAACAAAACAGCAGCAACAAATAACTAGTTGTGTTTAAATATTTACATTATTCTGAAATAAAACTTCAGATAATTTAGAAACTTCACCATGCTTTAAATATACATTTCATAGTATAGTTTAAATTATTTTTCATGACTATACTAATATTTGCTGATACATGGTACATTTTAAATTGTGATTCATTTCTTTCATGGAGCTGATGAAATTCTAGCTCAATAGTTAAGATAATGGTATTTTTATCAATGGAAAGTAAGTACTGCAGTTTCACATATGATGAATTTTTAAATAAATATATAAAAAGAAGGACTCACAATATTGAGAACTTTTAAAAATTATTTTTCTTATTAGATAATTTTTTTAAAGTAATAATATAAATAAAGTAAAAAGAAACTAAACATCAAGTATTTATTTGAATAAACAGCTCCAAAAATTATGCTTTAAAAAAAAAAAAAAACTAAAGAGCCATTTATACAGGAGAATAACAATTAATATGAGCTATATTAATAAAGCTTAAATATTTAGCTTTCAATTTTAAAAACAAATTAAATGAAATTTTCATCTTTTATGTATTTAAAAATATCAAAGTAGATATATATGCATTATTTTAGATCAACATTTTTTATAACAATATATCTGCATCTTTACAGTAACTGCCTATAAGTATTTAAAGGAGGAACATATAATAAACCAATTTTTTTTCATCTAATTTTGAGATTATGTTTAGAAAATGAAATTAGATTACTCATACAGGTTTTCAAGATTTAAAATTCTCTACCTATTTGAACATGACACATTCTGTAATGAAACTTATAAAGCAAATACATTTTAACCCACGATTTATATTTTCACCAGTTTGTCAGTAAAATCTACATTTTTTTTTTCATCCAGAAAATCATCAATAAATTTTTGGGGGATATAGCAGACTAATAAAAACTTCTAATGCTAGTCATAGTAAAGATTTCTTCATAATTTTTTAAAAACTTATGAAAATTAAAAACAATCAAACATATTAAGTTTTTCCAGAGATTAATGACTTTAATCAGAGTATTCCATTTTTATAGTTAACATTTCAAATCAGCAAAATGTTTACATAATGATTCATTTAGAGTTTGATTATTTATTTATAAATAAAAAGGATTTTTAACAGTGCAAAATAATATGGTATAACAAAGAGATTGGATGTGAAGAAAAGTTAATTAAAAACAAAACTGCTTCATCGTGGAAAGAAAATATTAATTATGAACTCTTTTAGAATAGATATATTAAGTACACTAACAAATTGAAAGTTCTGTACTTACAGTAGCAGTTACTTATTTCTACTCTAGCTGCCACTAATACAGTGTAACTGAATGATGTACAGTGAAAGAATGTTCAATTGCTCATTAAATTATTCATAATGGAAAATAAATATTCTACTTTTTTCTGAAGACATTTATGCTTATATGTAACAAAAAATATCACACATACAATGTATTAAAAATCTGCAACATTATTTTACTACTATTATAATTTTCAATCACAAAGTGCTATAGTACACATCAAGTAAATTGCATTATTAAGATTTAAAATGTCTAAGCAGACAACAGAAATATGATTCCTTACACCTACTATAAGCAAAACACAATTTAGATTTTTCACTTTGATGCTTATGGTGGTTGTATATCGGCATCCTTTATTATTTGCATCGTGTATTTTACAAATAAGAAAATGTGTCATGGGACTTTGTCATTCCTTGTGAGCAGCTTTAGATAGGAGCACTGTACAGGCTTATGTATGGACAAAAGATCAAGAGCTTCATCAATAGGAAACCACTTTCGCTTACGACCTGCAATTGAAAATACACTTGTTAAAATACATTAGCACATGTTATAAACATTTATGAACACTGAAATGACTATTCCACTTTGCATTATGCAGTCCTTGACTTACGACCTGAGCTGTTCCAGCAGTCTTGTTGCAGATCGATTCTGATATAATTTGGAGACTTACTGTATTCTTGATAATATTTTTATATTTAAGATTTTATTTAACATAAAACAGTTTTAAGAATGTATAAACTTACTTAGCAATTAAAAATTAACTATTTATTTATAAACCTATTACATATGTGCTATATAATACATATTTCATAAAATTAACATGTTCTTCCTAAATTAATTAACATGAACAAAAATCTTATAAATGTTTTTAAATAAAAACAACAGGTAAGTAACTATTATTCATTTGGATGATTCACTGCAATCAGCTGTAGCTCCTTTGATCAGAAAATTTGTTAATGTTTTCTGCTTGAGCATTCCCCCTTCAAATATTTCACAAAAACATTCGACAACTTCTTGACTTTGTTAATCTTAGTTTTTTCCATCATAAAAGTAAATCATCATTATTTGTGGACTAATTGTATTTTAAAAAATAGAAAATTTGATGTACAGACATTAGTTCTATGAATTTCATAATATGTATTATCATAGCTTTACAATAATTATTTTATCATTATTAATATAGAACTAATAGAATGACTCTTTAAAAATTAAATTCTTGGATAGCATACATTATAATTTGAAACTACTTTGTATCTTGAAAGAACGAATCCCTTTGCTGAAACTAGCTACAAAAGCATCTGTTGTCAACCAATAAAATTTAACAAACTTTTCAACAGCAACTAACATAAAGTTAAAATATTTCTGAAAACATAGTTAAATTCAGGGTTGCCACTCAAACAGGAGAATGAGATTCCCTGACTTTTCTAGGTGAAATATTTGAAGGGGGAATGAATATTCAAGCTGACAACATTAACAAATTTTCTGATTTAAGGAGCTACAGGTGATTGTAGTAAATCATCCAAATGAATAATAGTTACTTACCTGTTGTTTTTACTTACCAGGTGTGTTTTAAGAAAATTCCAGTCTATCCGCTTAGTGTGCGTTGGCTGTGCTGAGAGGTAAGTTAATTCTGGTACCACTTGAAAACATAAAAATTTGCTAATTTCATATGACTTATATATACATAAAATCCCCAAAGCATTACTAATATAACTATAATAGAAGTTGTTTTCTCCACTGAAGACTGAGATTAGAATCTGCCCAAACAGGACTAAAAAATGCCCCCTTTTTTTTGGCAGACATTTTGCAACTAAACAAAAGAAAGAAATCTATTTAATGATATTTAAAAATAAATTCAGGTGTTTTATATTCATTTGGCAGCATACATAAGCAAAAGTATGCGCATAAAATTCCGTGATGGTCATACTGCTAGAATTAGTTTCAGGAGTATGCCAGAGAAAATTGCCTGAAATTTGAAAGTATTATTAACTAATAAATTTAGAAGGAAGAAGCCACATTAAAATAAAGTTAATTACTTAAAGGCTAAAAATTGAATTACAATAATCAATGATATTTTGGTGAATATAGTTATTTTAAATAGTTAGCTTAGATGACTAATTACTATTTTTTATTTTACTGCAAAGTGACAAATAAGGTATTATTATTATTATTATTATTATTTTTTAAGATTTTGTAGTAAAATCCTCAGGGCCTTAGCATGATTTTGAAAGCTGCTGCCAACAACAAAATGACCCGTTTACTGCTCATCATAATGTCACCAAATCCTGTGTATACCATATACTAGGATCAAACCGATTTTGTTTTATACAAGAATGGTAAGGTATTTTCTAGGCACTGCACATGCGAGTCACTTGATTCTCTAGGTTACTGGAAACCAACGTTGCTGGAAACTTGCTTTGCCTTTCTAAAAGGCAATCTGATTGGAGCTGTGAAAACTGGCTCTACACCAGCTGCCCGAATGACACTCATGCAATACATAGTTCACCAAGAAAGTGATCGCTTCCCATGCTGGCACAAAAATCATTTTAATTGGGGATCGGCGTATGAAATTTCTTGACTTTTCCAGATTTTGACTAAAATATTTAAATTTCCTGACTTTTTTGGTCAATTTTCAAATTCCCTAACATTTTCCGGTTTTTCAGGTTTTCCAAGTAGCATGGCAACCCTGTAAACTATGATATTCAGCATTACTGATAGTCTTCTCTAAGGTCACCACTTCTACAAAAATTAAAATCTTCTGGAACAGGGGGTGGTTTTCTAAGGAAGGTTTCACTGTATACATGTAAGAAAAATAAAGCATATGTAAAAGATTAAATTAGCAATGTAAATTTCCCTCCTGAATTCTAAAAATAGTAACCTCTCCATGCACTGCCTCATTTCTAGATTAATCCATGTCATATGACTATTACATAATTCTGGTGATGTAAATGGAACTAAAACTCGAACAACCAATCATAATTTTACAAAAGTATTAACTACCTAATCAAAATGCATTGTAAACCAAAACTAACTCAGTCTGAATTAAGATTTCACCCTGAACATAACGCACTTGCTCACTACTCTCTGATTGAACGTAATGCACTTGCTCGCTACTCTTCGGCCTAGTTGGACTGCTGTCTGCTGCTTTCTTCTTTCTGCAAAGTTATCAAAAATGTAAACCTCTTGAAATAGGTACAAATAATGTGCCAAGTTGTTTGTGGCTGCAGTTTGTTTACTGAAAGTAAAATGAAGATTTAATCTGCCTCAACTGGCAAATTTCTTATTCAGTGTGGATCCGCATCTCAGCATTCTACGACATCTAAATTCCTGTTCGTCATTTGACTTCTAGATTTGTTTTTATTATCTCATACACATTTTTTTTCCCTTGTGACTTGTTACATTAAAGCATTTCTTCCTTAGAATTCATAATGGTTTTCAGCAGGTTATTCCACTTTTTAATTAGTAATTTAACCTACATTATAATATCTATTATAAATATGCAAAACATATTCATAATAGCTGAAAAAAAAAGCATTATTATAGTACCTATTATAGACATTTTCAGCTATTATAAATATGTAAAATCAGAGTTCTCAAAAACAGTAAACAAAATGTAGAAATTTTTTCAGACAGTATTACTGTAGGCTTTAATAGTTATTTCTGCATTAACTTGTCAGTTGCAATGTAAGGAGGAATATGGCCCATTCTCAAATTTTGCTTACATATGCTGTCCCAGAAGAAAAGAAAAGTTCAAGATAAATTAATATTTAAAATTTAATTTGAGAAATGAATTGCATAAAGATGACTATAAATATATTTATACAATTTAAAATATAAAAAAATCAATTGAAATTTTTTAGATATAAATTTTGCAAATCAATAAAAATAATTTGTCTTCCACCTCTTGTCAAGTCCATTAACCTTGAGATTATTTTACTCACAATTACTTTGTAAATCTGCCTAATAGGGATTTTTTTAAAAAAAAAAAAAAAAAAAAAAAGTTATGAATGGAAGTTCGAATTACATGTGTCCAGGTTATAGTACTTGTGTATTAGCATACTGTTAAATATCACACAGCATGTAAAATAATGAAAAGCACACAATAAAAATTTTGAATTGATCAGATTTTAAGGTCTAAAATATTGAGATGAATATTTTTCAGATAAGTTCATATCTTAGCGTCACAATTTAATATTGCTTGATCAATGCATACCCCACTATAATATATCCCCAAGTATAATCAAAAAAAAAAAAAAAAAAAAAAAACTTCTCATGTTCTTCACACTTAAACCATAAAATTCAATTAAAAGAACAATATCACAAAAGAATTTTAAACTGAGCATATCTTTAGAATTTCCTATACACAGTTTCACGTGCAGGAGATAAAAATGTGTTTTCTGTACAACGTTGCCATTGCTTGCTTTGAAATCCTCGAGTCTGTTAATCAAAAATTCGTTAATGTTTTACAAAATATGAAATCGAGAAAAAAACAAATTTCAAATTTGGGCTTCCAGATGCCCATATTTGCAGCAGGATTACATCATTTAAAATTCGATGGCTCTAGGTACCGTCGTTTTATCACAATGCGAAAAACATACATACTTTTATGCACATTTTTCATTATTTAATTTCTTTAAATATAATACAGGGGCTGCAATATTTAGTGGCAACAGTTTGAAATGTGAACCGACTTAATGTTTCCGACGCAAAATCGAAAAACAAAAACAATAGTCTTTCAGGGACAAACCCCTTTGGACTAATAAGTTATGTTAATAAATTATTAATTAATTCTAGTGGCAGATAATAGTTGAACACTGGTATTGTCAAACACTGTACTATATATTACAATAGTATGTAATATATACACTATGTAATATATAGATATATTTAGTATTCTTCAGTGGCTTATGCTCAATGTTTCGTTCAATCCATCTTAACAGTGCAAGCTCAGTACATTTAATGAGATTAATATTTTACAGAACCTTTGCCTTTATTTCTTGTAGTAATTACTTATGTTCTTAAAGTTCTTGAACTATAATAACTAACACAAATTAAATTTCTAAAACTACTTTTCCTAAGCACTGGAATACCACAAGACGTTTGGGATTAAAAAAAAAGTAAAAAACAATTGATTAAAGATTATTTTCCAGTTACAACTTTTGTGATCTACTAGCTTTACTGATTTAAGGGGAAAAAATATCTCTAGTTATTTATTTGGCTCATCATACATGAATATTATGAATTTAACACATACATTAATCAAAATCACTAAAACAACCTTGTATTTGCCGTACATTTAACATCAAAATTTCTAGAAAACATCTTTCTTTCGATTTCTTTTCTTTTTCTAGAAATTTCGTTCTCCTGATGAGGAGGGACCTGTAGCTGCCCTCAAAATCGATTGAGTGTTTTAATAAATGTATGCCGAATACAAGGTTGTTTCAGCGATTTTGATTGTCACACTGACATGTTTCTCTTCTATTCTAATTTATACATACATGAATATTATGAATTTAACAAAGTCATTTAAAGTTTTATATACTGCTATTACCTCAGTTGCAATGTAATCGATTACTGACTGAAAAACATACTCTCAGTATTAGCCTTAATGCTTCAATTGAAAATGGTCAAAAATAGATTCAAATTTATAACACTTATACTAATAAAGAAAATATTCCAATGTACATAAATATGATAAATAACAAATTTTTAAATATGAAATGTACTACAATATTTAAAAATCAAATTTAAATAAATATTCTATCCCAAATATGATTAGCTTTATGTAAAGAAAATTGAATTAATAAAACTCGAACACATAAACTCGAGATTCAGTATCTACTCTTATGTAATGCATAAAACAGGAGGAAAAATCTATTTCTACAACAACATAATTACACATATATAAATATACAGTAAAATGTGAAATAGACTTTAATATCATACATAACAAATAAATGCATTTAACCATGACCAGAATTGTCAGTATATATATGTATGAGAAATTTCTGCAAAAAATTCTTCATACTAAAAAAATTTACCTTATCAATGAGAGATCTATCATATATCCCCCCCAAAAAAAAGATATATGACAAGAGAAAACTTTAAATTTTACTGTATTTTATATATGTACTTTATATTATGAATAAATGTACCTATACTTTTGGAATCTTCCCATTCATCAAGCTCTTCAGTGACGACCAACACGAACACTGATGTTCGATGTTTTCGTTCAGGATTCTAGGAAATGAGTTTATATTTAAACATTATTTGAAGCAATTTATTTTTATACTTTTAAAATATAAGCTTTAAGATAAAAATTCTAAGTTAAAATTCCAAAAATAATTTTCAAATAAAATAAAATAATTATGATGAAAAAAGAATAAAATAAAATTATCTACACATTTGCATATATTTAAAAGATAATTTTATTAATAATCTTAACTATAAGTTCATGCTTTCAAATTCTAATTCAGCAGTTTATCATCCATCAATAACAAATATCCACCCAATTTTTTTAAGGTATTCATCAATAAACACATATAAAAATCTAACATCTACTGTCATTAAGGAACATTATCTTATTTCACAAATATTGTTTTAACAAAAAGTTAACATACTTCAAAAGTGCCAAGGCATCGGCCTAAATGCCCCCTCACACCAGCCTCTTCAACTACTTCCCGAATGGCAGCAACACTAGGCTCTTCATTTGGCTCTAATCCTCCACCAGGAACAATCCATCGTTCAGGCGCTCTGCTGCTTGTCACTAACAATACCTAAAATGTTATAAATTTTGATGAAATTAATCAAGAAGTTTTTATATGAAAGTTTTTAAAACAGAAGCATACAGTACAATATTCTTAAAATAAGAAAAGTAAAAATATATACAAGCTTGAACTTCTGGCGAGTTTTTGCCGGATAGAAATGATTTCTGACAGTAAGGATTAAGATTCCAGTGCATGTCTGACATTATGTGACGCACAGGACTGTATTTTACTTCAGTTTCAGAGTTACAGTGTTACAGATTTTAATTATGTAATTCTTGTTTCAAAGTAGATTACAGCCATAGAACTGAAAAATATTTCACAATTTACAATTATTAAAGCAATAAATAACACTGGGGAATAATTCATAACAAAATTTCTGTTCAGTTTGCTTTTTGAGCTGTTAAGAGTCAAAGACGCCTGCTGATTTCAAAATTGTAGTTAGTTTTTCTTCTATCACATCGAGTTTTTTTCCTACACCTTATGTGAATGTAACCACTCTCTGCTGCATTAAGCATGGATGATAGGAAGTACTACTGCTTTCCTATTGGCTGACATAAACCCTCCGACTGGCACCAGTTGAATGATAGACCAATGACAGGTACATACTTGTCTAGACTAATTCAGTTATACCTGAGATACTGTAGTGAAACATTGTGATATAGTGAATGCATTTCAACATGGAATCCAAATTCTTGTTAGTATACAAAGTTAGCAGTATTTAATTTTTCTTCATATATGAATTGAAACCTTTCCTTATGCCTGCCTCTGCTAGTTTGCGTTTTAAGTGCTTAAACAGGCCTGATTCGTTTTGTTATATATGTGGTAGATTTACTCAGTCAAAGGACAAACATCAGTACATTTTTATCAGGGAGGCCTATTTTGTTTAATGAAAATTGGTGACCAAGACACATCATGGGCCCTCAGAAAGTGTGCAAGCAGTATGTTGAGAGTTTACAGATGTAGATGAAGCGAACATATTCTATATTTCCAAATGGTAAACCTATGATTTTGTGAGAGCTCAAAGATCACACAAGTTTTGTTACTTTTACATAGTGAAAATGTCAGGATATAACAAGAAAAAACAAATGTAAAATAAAATATCCTAGTTTACCATCAGCTATACTCACAGTACCAGTTTTCAAAGAATTACCCTCTATGAAAACTGCTTGAATACGGAGCTAAGGTATCCTATTTTCGATGAAGACAAAGTCTATTTCTGCAATACTTTTGAAGTAATGCTGGATTTGTATACTGCCATAACATGGATGGTTTAATAGAAGAGTTGGGAATTTCAACCTATAATGCAACTCAATGTCTATTGTTCATCGATAGCTCAAAGTGAAGCTTGAGGTTCCTCCTCCGCAATGGAAATTGATTTGGTGCAGCCCCAATACGTCATTCAGTTTGTTTATGTGAAGAATATGAACATATAAAGAGAGTATTTATTTGTTGCAATATCATATGTACCAATGGATCATCCAGATGGTCTGCTTCCTCCTTGACCAGTAATGTTGATATATCAAGTATTCCTTTTTTTCCATGTATGTGGGACAGCAGAGCTCATGAGAAGCATTGCGTGCAGTCAAACTGGCCACCAAAATCTGACCTGAAACCTGGTAATCCAAACATTCTACATCAGTGATGACAAACGCAAGGTGCTGTGGCTTCTAAGAAAAGTAATCGAGCTATATATCCAGGAAATATGGCAACATTCGAGTAGTTCGTGTCAAAACCATGTCTGGAGAATTAGTTCGACCAATCCAGAGAATATTCCCTCTCAAAATACCTTCATCTTTGGAGTCAGATGAGGCAAATGAAACTGAGACACAGGATGAAGGCAGTTTAGTTTCAAAATTACCAAAGAATAATTTAATTCCAGATTCATCAAAGAACATTAAGACTGTTCATGACTAGAGGTGGACAACAAATTAAAATCCCATCTAAATTTCTTACTTGAACACTACTTGAGTCATTTTAGTGTAAAAATGTTAGAACTTAATTTTCTTTTTGTTAACTATTTAGCCCTGATATTTGTATGGACAGTATTTTTTATATTTCTTTTGACTGATTATGTGTATGTCATCAATCAAAAGGTGGGAATATTGTTAGAACCAAGCCTCAGTTGTTATCTTTTATTCATAGTTTCACATTGTAAGAGTGGCTTCTGAGCATTGTTATTCTATTTTTGTGGGGTACTTTTTGACAACTGAGATAATTCCTTGCCAGTGCTGTTTTATATTCTTCAGAGGTTATTATGCTGTGATTTCTTCATAAACTTTTACTGCTAACAGTTCCTGCACTAATACTAAATGTACCATATAGCAATAGTAAATCAAATTTGGCTTGTTTTGAAACTAATTTTCTACCCTTATTTACATTTTATGTTTACAGTTTTGAACTTTGTACAGCCAGAAAATTTGCACTTCACTTATGAATGATTTCATAGCATGCAAATTTGAATAATCTTGATTCTTTGACAACATTCCTGAATCCTTCAGAATGATTCTGTTTCAATTTTCCCTAAATTTTGCAATTCATTGCAAAAATAAAAAATTAAAAAAATGAAATCACACTAAGTTTGCAGCTCATAGAATTAGAACATTATGTGTCTTGAAAATTCATTAATGATAAAAAATATAGCCACAACAGGCAGATAACCTCAACACAAAGCTTATACATTTGACAATTAATCACATTTTTTTTTGTTGATGAATAAACTTTAAAAAAGTCATTTCTAATCATCTATCAGTTATAATCACCATAATTAGTCCAAAGGGGCTTTGGCCCTGAAGGACTATTGTTTTCGAACGTCTGTTTCACTTTTAAAATTATTGCCACCAAATAGTATCGCACTGTATTATATTTGAAGAAATTAAATAATGAAGAAACTGCATGAATGGATGTATGTTTCTGGCATTGTGATAAAACAACGGTACCTAGTGCCATCAAATTTTGAATGACGTAATTCTACTGCGAATGGGGGCTCAAATTTAAAATTTGTTTTATTATTGATTTCATATTATGTAAAACTTAAATGAATTTTTTGTTTTTCAAAACGAGCAATAGCAACATTGTACAGAAAAAAACATTTTTATTTCCAGCGCATGAGACTGCGTATTGGAAATTCTAAAGATATGCTCAATTTACTGCTTTTTGCGATATTGCTCTTGAATTGAATTTTATGGTTTAAATGCGAAGAACATTATATTTAATAAATAAAGATAATACACAAAATGTAAAAAAAATGCCCCTTTGGACATAATTTATAATCTCAAATCTTTCAGGTTTCTTTTTATTACTTTTAAATTTTTTCATTTTATAATCATTATCAGATTATATTCATTCTTATGTAACTTTTGAATTTAAAAATATTTATGACTCATGCAATTTTCTTTGTCGAGCACATTCAGTGAAATTTGCATTGCAGTGCAAAACCTAAAATTAAGCAACATAAAAAAAAAAAAAAAAAAAAAAAAAAAAAAACTGCCAAATCAATCATTATGGTAGAATTAACAGAAAGTACCATTTTTCAAATTCAACAGCAAATAATAAATTTCCTAAATTATAAGTGTACAATAATCTATGCTCAATATTCACAAGACTGATACTTCATATTGGAGTACAATACTGATTGGAGTGCTTAAGTACAATCTGTGCTCAGTCCTGATCGAAGATCATTATTCTTACACCAGTATACATTGCAAACCTTCTGCAACAAAACTGAAAACTCTAGAAAAGGTAAAAACATAGTAGGACATTAAATTATTAGTATTTTATTACAGTGCCCTGACAAAAGCCCACTGGACGAAAGTGCATGTGACAAAAGCCCACAAAACAAACCGCACCTTGATAATAGCCCATGCAACAAATGCCCACACTGATAAAAGCCCACATAATCAAAAGAACACATGGTTTTTATCACTATAAAAATGCACTTATAATTGTAGTTATGTAAATGGAGTACTCAGATTTTAATTTCTCAGAAATATGTCTGCTTGTATATTTTATCACTACTTTATTTGTTTATTTTATTAGGCAGCAAACAAACTTTTTACTCTCTGATTAAGTGATTAGCTATAATGTTTCAATGATAAATCTGAAAATGTATTTTATTATTTATTTTTTTATATTTAATTTTGGTATGTGTATGTGAAAATAAAATATATCTATGTTTCATTATTCAAAAATGGAGGAAATGGTATTCAATCAAAGAGAGAGAAAAAAAATATTTCACAGCTACAACAAGATATTCTAAGCCTCTCAGTTCTTGAAATAAATGGTTAAGTAGTAACTTCTTGGACTTAGGTATGGTGACTAAAAATAGCATTTCTGTTATTTAATTGTTATTATACAAAATCAAATTAGACTCTATATCGAGAAATATACAAAGAAATCATTAATTTCAATTGCGAAAAATTTCTTTCATTTTGCTGCAAGCTTGTGTGAAAGTGTACATTCATCTGCCAACTCTCAGCATGCAGAGCTTAAACTTTATCTTCAAATTACTATGCTAAAAAAGAAAATCTCAGAAAATTAACTGGCACGAAGATTTTTCTCAACTTCCTTTCTTACTGTACAACTAATTTTTTCCAGTTTACACTTCAATGTTAACTTTCATGATAGCCACAGTTATTTTTTAGATGTCTTTGATAATTCTGTCTAATGTTCTTTTTTCCTAATCAATTAACCAAACATTTGAGAGGTCTGCATTAAAAAAAATTATTATGTATTACAAACTTACAAAAAGCTAATGTTCCTCTTTTTTGCAAACCATTTTTTTTAATTCAAAACTTTCTAAAGAATAGTTAATCTTTTCTCAAACCGTTAAAAAAAATATATTTTCGCTACCTTCCTGTCTTTCAAAAGTTGAAATTAGGCAATATCCCTATCGTATGCTTCTAATGTCCTTTGTGAAATTTTGAAATATGAAACGATTTCCTCATCCATTGTCTTTTCAGTGATCTAGGGGAAAATGCGTGCTTCATGATGATTAAAAAAGTAATCAACTATATAAATACAATCTAAATTTTTCCCTTTGAATAAAACTGGAAATGAGTTGTTTTCGATTCTGCGTTTTTATTCTATGTTTTAAAGCATTAGAATTTTTCCTCTCAAAGACCTCTTGGTTGGGGACATAATAAGAAACTAAATTCGAGTGAAATTTAGTTTCTAAATACTCTTTAAATCTGCTTCATTAAAAGTTTTATTTTTATTTTTTTTTATAAATAACCATGGTAAAATAAAATGAACTCTTTTTTTAAAAAGCATTTAGGGTTTTTCAAGTAAAATAACACTTTTAATGAATTAAAATTTATTTTTAATGTGCAAAATTACTTTTTTTATAACGCTGGGCTCAAGGTTTGTCAGCTTTAAATCCTCTTGTTCTTGAGTTCAGAATCTTTCGCTGTTTAAATTATTTGAATAATTAAATCCATTTTCAACATTACAAACGATAAAATGAAAAGTATTACTTTTGTGTATATTTTAACTTATGTAATAATTTAATTTATTAGAAACAATTTAATAGTTTTACTTTTAAATAATGGTTTTGCCTTGATATAACATATATGTTTAATTAGCTCATCAAATATTTATTAGAGACACTATCCAATCAAGAACTAGCATTTCCATTCTGCAGCTCTACTGATAAAATAGTGAATTATCCCGCTAAAATGGTTAAGAAATATTTTCAAACCATCTTCAGTAATATTTCATTCTTTTCATTTTCCAATTATTACAAATTTTAAAAATATTTGAAATTCTAGCTAAATCTTTAGATAAAAATAATTCAAGAAATAGACTAAAGAAAATGTAAGGAAGGGGTTTCATAACTTGAATTACAAGTGAAATTTCAAACATTGTTATTTTCTAGTAAATAACAAAAATGTCTAAAATCATATTTATATCTCACCAACCTCTAATGGCTCTCCTGTCCCCCTCCCTCTTTGAGGCTGCTTTTTGGCACCCTAGGTTCAAACGGAGATAAAGTAATTAAGCAAGGCTGACCTCTCTTTAACTGCTTTTTCATTCAGTTGCGGGCAAAAGAAAAGGAATGCAAATGATTCTCAACCTGAATAGCCACCAGCAGCTAGTTAGAAAATTGAATGACGAAAGCCCACTTAAAATGAATACACATTTTTAGGAAATTCAAAATAGTTATGACTTCCTGAAAAAATTTTAAAATAACAATTACTATGACTATATATAAAATTTCAAGTGGGAATGAAATTAATTTATGTAAAAGTCAAAATTTAACTAAATTATCTGAAACCTTGCTTTTAAGTCACTATTAAAACAATATTACTGATAGCGAACAGAAATACTTTCCTAACTATGGTAGAATAGGATACTTTTAACTCTTTCGTTGAAATAAAAGTCTAGCTTTAATCTTTATTTTTATATTAAATTCATTATATACAAAATTTTCTGAACTGTTAAATAACTTATAAATTATTCTCTGTACATGATGACAATTTACATAGCTTTTATGCTCCTTATAATTTTGTAGAATTAAAAGATGCAGAATGGCCAGCATTACCTTTGTCGGACTTATACGAGGGGCATTTCCCTTCGTCATGTAAATACAATAGCAAAGTTACACATAGATATATGTTTGTAATTATATTAATTTTATTTTGATTGACTCTCTTTTCTATGTGTAGCATATACATCAGTGTGTGTTTTTCTAAGTAGGGCTTTTATAAATGTGGGCTTTTATCAGTGCGGGTATTTGTCGTGTGGGCAATTATCACAGGTTTGTTTTGTGGGCTTTTGTCCGGTCACCTTTTATTACATATGCACCTTACAAGCAAAGATAGTGACAACTCAAACCAGTATGGAAAATCAAATTAAAATTTTTCCCCCTCGGTACGTGTGTTTTGGAGGCTATATTATGTCATAAGTAAGAAGAAGGAAGTACATCTGACAATTTATCACAGCAGAATTATGGCTTACTGAATCAGATGTAAGCTATAATTCTGTTGTGCTTAAGTTCTCATATTACACAACCGCTGCTCACACTGGTTGAAATCCAATGACTGTAATGAAATTCTGTAATTGATGGATTCAGGAAGGTTATACAGAGAGCTGTATGGATTCTCAATAGCTCTCACTTGCCAATGCTTAAAACGACAGGCATTTTTCCAGAATCATGACTAGGAATTCTACAGCCACCTCGCATACCATGGGTCAGGAAACAAGATGTATTGCACAGAACCAAGTATCCACACATAATAGTATGATGATGTTTACAACACTACAGATTTCTCAGCACAGTAATAATTCTAGACTGTCATTTGAAATTTTCAGGTTGAAGTTTTTTTTCTCTCTTTAGTACAGCCTAAACTAGGATCAAAATTTGCCTTTATAGCTTATTATTGAATGCGCAGAAAAAAATATTAAACGAAATTTAAGTGGATCTGAATGAAAGTGTTCCATTACAAAACTGCAATAGCTCTTAACTAACGTAAATAATGAAAGCTATTAAGTTGACAAACATTTAAAAAACCTGTAGCCATGAAGAAAGATCACTGAACTTTTTTTTTTTTATTATTATTATTATTTAGGGAAAATAGGATAGTTTCTGATTATCATACCCACACCAAATAAACACCAACTTTGGAGAGAAATGTTTGTTCGGACATCTTCATGACTATTTCAACAATGACTATGGTGGACATTTTTTCCCATTTTACTTTTTCCATATCAAACACACACCCTTCTTCAGTTTCTTTGAGCTGTTGTTCTCTTCACGTACACTGCACAAAAAAAAGGGGGGGACAATTCTATATCTTTCGTTCTACTGGGCCGATTGACGAAATTCAAATCGCGTTTTTCATGTCTTGAAAGTGTGACTTAGAATATATAATAGATTTATATATAGCATTGTCCTAACATAGGTATTTTGACACAAAGTCGGACTTTTTGTGAAATAACATACCATTTTTTTCCATATTTCGATTCTATGACTCAAATTATGCCTAGATATTAAATTTTGTAATTTTTCATGAAAATTTACGGAGAAATTTAAAAATTTATCTTGGTGGATTTTTTCCATTTTGCGCCAAAAGTAATTCACTTGGCGAACTTTTTATTCCTTTTTTTCACTGTCCACGAGCAGAAAAAAAAGTCATCATTGATACTTTCAAATAATTTTTCACACAGTGCGTTTAACCACATTTTCATTGTTATCGCTTATAATAAATATGCCAAATTTCAAAACGCACCAAAATGTAAATTCACGTATATGTTAGGAAATGTTGAATAAGAAACTCTTTAATTTTTTGCAGGTATGCTTAGAAATACATCTACTTTAAGATAATGGCAAAAAATTTTACAGGTTACGATTCAAATTTTTTTTATAATTTTAAAAATAAATAATAAAAAATTACCGAAATTTATTTTGAATGAACCTAAATTTTTAAATATGAAAGGAAGAATCAAATATGTTTAATAAAAAAAAGATATTAATAAATATATACCAAATTCAATTAACAATGAGGAGATAAAATTTTGAGAGCTAACTTTGTAAAAACTACTTGTGCCATTTTTACCAAACTTGGCAGTGTGTTATAATTTGAGTCATAGAGTCGAAATATGGAAAAATATTGGCATGTCATTTCAGAAAAAGTCCAATTTTGTGTCAAAATACCTATATTAGAACAATGCTATATATAAATCTAATCATATCCAAAGTCCCGCGTTCGAGACATGAAAAACGCAAGTTGAATTTTGTCAATCATCCTAGTAGAACTAAAGATACAGAATTGTCCTCCCCCATTTTTTTTTTT
>KK112721.1:160106-178806 GCA_000611955.2 Stegodyphus mimosarum | reverse complement strand
TTTTTTTTTTTTTTTTTTTTTACAACAACATATAATAATTCACAGCCATCATGAGAAATTATGAAAATAATGCCATTAATGTTTAATTTAATAAATAGTGAAATATTTTTCTAGTTTGTATCTGATAATTTTTTTTAACTTAGCTATTGGTAGTGAGTTAATGTAATTTAGCTGTGATATGTATATTGCGAGTTGGATTTTAATTGAAATTTAAAATATTTAGTAAATAATTAATAACTTTCTTGGGAGCATATAAGTCTTTGTAATTGCTAGTTATTTGCATTTTTCCATAAAAATTGATGTATGATAATGAATTTTTTTGATTTTCTGAGTGTACTTATATATTGAAACTACATTTCCTGCTTTAATAAATATTTGATTAAAACTAACACTAATAATCAAAAAGTAGTTCCATTCCTACATTTTTTTACTTGTATCAAGGATAAAGCATCATATAGTATATTTACTTCCATTCTAAAACTTGTATATTTTTTAGTGTAGAATCTGTAATTCAGGTGTTTCTAACCCTATGCCATTATGTCACCCACCGATCGTTTAATGTGTGCCCACAGCTGTGCAATCACATTATAAATGTTGAATAAAATTCTATGTGAATGTTTTCTCGTTTTTAATGAGGTAGAAATTGCATCCAACACACATACCAGCACAAAGCGAAATGCAACCGATTTCTTTTTTTCCTCCTGCATTCGCCAACCTAATTTCCCATGCCTAAAATACAAAATGAAGTGAACTGATTATCTTAAGAACAGAGTTGCCAAACTGGGCGATAAAAAATTAATAATTTAATAGCTTTATTAAACACGCAGTATAAAAATATAACTATGTCTGTACAAATAGAATATTACAACCTCTGGTGTGGAACCTAAATGCAGTCGGCTGAGGCAATTTTGATAAGTCTTCTGGTGGCAAACAATTCTGAGCCTTTGGCCATATGAGATTTACATTTTTTATAAAGAATTTTTATACTTTGTAGATTTTTTATGCATTACTTAATAAGTATTTTGCACAAAATTAAGAACAATAATTTATATATGTATTTCTATTTTATTTTTTGAATTAAATATTTCTTGTAAATTATGTGCATGTATTATTAACTCTATCGAACTATAAAATCACCTTGTAAAGTAAATGGTGCCCACTGTCCGACTATTCTAGAATGTGCTCTTAGGGACAAAAAGGTTTGGGACCCCTACTCTTATTACTTCTCACTCCCAAACATATAAGGATTTTAATGTAAATTATTTTGTGATAAAAATATGGAGGCAATTACCATATTAATCAGTTATGAAATCCATTTTGTGCATGCTAATGGCATTATTATGACTTCTGTTCTTGGCCATGTTTTCTTCCTTTACAATATATCTGTTTAATGAAAGATATCGTTTTAATTTTCAGGTTGGTGGTCATTCTTCTATGCTTCAGTTGGATGAGGATACCATTTGCAAACCTTTGATTCCACAAGAACTAAATTTTTATAAAACTGCACCTGATAAATTAAAAGAATTCTTAGCTGAATACAGAGGTAAGTAAAAATGTTGTGCATGATCTTTCAAGTATCCAAAAAGTAGAAATACTATTTCATTATTATTTAGAGAAATTGTGTAACTGTCTCATATGTATATGCTAATAAAGTTCTCCAGAAGCATGGTAATTTCTCCTGTGCCAGGTGAACATATTGTTCTGTTATAAATCTTATTATTAGAAACATGTCTTTGCAGTTCTAAAAGCTATCTTAATTGCTTGATATTGATGGTTGTTATCAAAATTAATGAGTATGTATTATAGTTTTATTGATGCCATTTTGAAATTCGAAATGGGCCATGCCACAAGTATGCGATTATGGTATAGAAATGAAAATCATTTACAATATTATATGTGTTGCCAGCAGCAATTACAAAACTATGATTGTTATTATTCCTCTTCCATACAAGTGAGATAAAAAGATGTAAAGAATTCAGAAGATTATTTGATTATTAAAAGTTGTCAAAACATAATAAGATTTTGAGATTCTGCATTTTTTTTTAACAGTACAAAGTTTGAAATCCAGTATTTAATATCTGAACCTTGGGATCAACAGGAAAAAGAAAGTACTTTTTTCCTTACAAAGTCTAGGAATGGAGAATATAACACTCAAGAAAAAGAAGCCATGTTGTAAAACCAATTTTACTTCCAACTAGCTAAAATTTCTGTATATCACTTTCCAACACCTGCTGGTTAATCACACCATGGCTAATTGGCTAATGATGTTACATCAACTGACATTGTATTGATATTAGTCATGAACACATTTTCAGCCCTTGAGTGGTTTTGTGGCAGTAACATTGTTTTCTGTCTGTTACTGCCGAAAACGCTAAACAGTAAGTGAAGTCCCAAGATATATTTATTTGGAATCGGATATTGCTCATACTGGTTTTCTTTTGTTGACATAACAACAGGAAGGGAGAAAGAATTTGATTCCGGGGAACTTAAGTTCCGTTAACATTGCAGGTTTAGTCTTCTTTAATTTTCCAGTTTGAAGGAGCTTATTATATTTTTCTGTCTATTTTTAACAATATTATAGTTTTAATGAATGATAACATCTCCATTTTATTCTTTTCCCAAACTTGTACCTATGTCAATGAGCCAATAGAATTTTGCTTGCATTGGAATGTAAATATAACCTAGCTTTTTAAAAACTGTTGCAGCAACAAGACCATCTAATAATTTTAGAATTATTTCAATGTAGAATCTGATGTGTGGGGCATTGCGAGATCATGAGAGGGCGTGTCTTCAGATATTTTAAAAAGTGCTTGGCATAATATGTAGCCACCTACCAGGTTTCATGATGAAATGAAAGCTGTGAATTTGTAGATTTTCGGATATCACAAATAAAAAGCGAAATTTTTTTATTAATTTAAAGTTAGAAGAAATGCTAAATGAAGTCTTACATTGCTTTAACACAGTGGTCTCAAACCAGCAGCCCTTGGGCCACTAGTGTCCCCTGAAACAATTTTATGCAGCCCTTGAAAAGCGTTTTTGTCAGATTATGCAGGATCCAATGCAAAGAAATCTTTTTTGCGGCCAAATGTTCATGTAATATCTTATTAATGCTTGTCATATTAATACCCAAAGATGCATCAATCTCACAGTATGTCACATGACGATCTTGCTTTATCAGTTCATGCACAGCATCGATATTTTCTGGCACAACAACTGATTCTGGGCGACTTTCACTGAATTCATCCAGGAGCGAACATTGACCATGATTGAATTCATCATACCAGTTTTTTACAGTGCTGTAGGATGGTGCTTTATCACTGTATAAAGAATTAAAT
This sequence comes from Stegodyphus mimosarum, assembly GCA_000611955.2. Taxonomy (NCBI): domain Eukaryota; kingdom Metazoa; phylum Arthropoda; class Arachnida; order Araneae; family Eresidae; genus Stegodyphus; species Stegodyphus mimosarum. The sequence continues at coordinate 175,471 of KK112721.1, read as the reverse complement.
TCATTGAAGCACTCTTGTCTTGATAATCCTTGTCAAATGTTATGACAAATAATCGCATGAAAATGTTCACGAGTCAATTCCATTTTTTATCCGAGATGAATTTTTCAATTTACTGTAAACAACACAAATCACGCTAAAATTGCAAAATGTTCTGAAGATGTTCTGGTTAAAAATATCAAACTTTCAATTGGAATTGTCTGTTGGTTGTCTGTCTTACTGTTTGTTGCCAAGGCCAGAAATGTAAATAGTAACCTTCATAGAAATTCAAGGGAGAAAAAAAAAAACAAATTAATGAGCCTAAAACATGCAGAAACAGTTACTCACCTTTATAAAGAAGGAGGTGAATGATAAAATTATTAAACTTAATATCTGTTTGCCATGCCAACATCCTATAATCAGAAGGTGCTGTAATTTCCATTTGGCATTTTTATGTGACATAAAATTTTAGCTTTCAACAATTCTGATAAGGTGCAGAAAAAGTTTTTAAAAGTGTTGTTTTAGACAGTAGCATATTTAGAATTTCTTTGTAAACTACCAAATGATTTAGACAGAAATGTAGTATATCATATACAAAAAGGAGGAATAAGTAATATTTAATTTATTATTAATTATCATTATTAAACTTACTAATGCTTATTTTGGTCCTGATCAATTTTATGATGATCTTGTGAAGACAATATAATTCCATTTGTACTCTGCTTATTGAAAGAGCAATAATTAAGGGTCATGTTATATCATTCTAAGGTTTCAGAAGTTTTTACACATCCAATTTGTGTGGTCCACTGCTTTTATGTTCTTAAATTTGGTACCTGTTTGCTATAGGTGGGAAAATGTTGTAGCTTCAGCTAATTTTACCATGACGAGATAGTTGGATCTTGGAGAGTAGTTGCCAGTGTTTGAGAAACAACCACTGTGGTTGTCTTTTATATTTGAGCCATGTAACTCTGGCCCACATAAAACATGGATCATTAAATCTTGGATGAAAATGAAACATGGATGCTGCCTAGACTGTATAGTGATTGGCGGAACCTATTGCAGTACTGAAGGGCCCGGGTTCAAATCTCAGAGAAGGCATAGAAGTTTGTAAATGTATAGTGTCTTTGCAGCATGGGGGTCCTCTAAATATATGGCAAGCCGAAAGTCCTCTCATGTGGTGTAGTAAAAGGGAAGAGGGGTGGAATTCATTTACAAAACAACAACTCCTTGGCTACTTTGTGACTGTAATCCAATTAAGTATTTGTGGGACGTTTTAGAACAAGACATCGAATTATTAGTCTTCGTCGATTGTATGTGATGCAATAGAGTTACCTCAGTTCACTTGAATTAAGTTGTGCATTAAGGACATTAAAAATATAGTATTTGTATTTACTAGCCATGATTTTATAGAAAGATAAACCATGCATTCTGTACTAAATGTTCTCGGTGCAAACAAACTTAGTGTAATATGGTAATGCAAAATCTGTACATTTTGTAGCTACTGAAGCAAGAGCATATTTAGTTGATATTAGGAATTTAGTATTAAATGTATTTTTATATTATTATTTTCGGTACTTTCTGATTATCCCACCACCACCAAAAATTTGGTCATTAATTTTTTATTATTTTCAAAATTGTAATGCATCACTTCGACAAATAATATTGTTGAATTCCATTTATTATTTTATTTATCAAATGCCAGGCCATTGACCATCAGGGCATTAGGCAACGAACTCTCCAATACTTTTAAGTGCAGAGCACATGTCCAGATGAGTGGCATCCATGATTTGTCCAGAATCGCACAAAGCACATAAAGGAGAGGAAGTCAGGTTAAAACGAAATAAATGAGCATTAAGGCAGTCATGACCAGTCAACAGTCTAAACTCAGCCACAGCAGTAGCACGAGGAGAGTCCGAAACACATGAGCTTCCAACAGCACCCTCCATGATTTATTTTCAGAAACACTATCAGCAGCATTACAAAAAGATTTTTTATAAATCCTATTAATTTCAAGTTTAGCAGAATGAAGAGGTAGGTCTCTGGAAGACCTCTGAAGAATATCCGTACCTTTTTTTGCCAAAAGGTCAGCCATCTCGTTTCCCCTAAGGTCACAATGTGATGGCACCCACTGAAAAGCAACCCTTGCTTGAACTCTGCTCAACATCTCCCTGCAGCTCTGGACACGAGCACTTTGTTTTCCTAGGTTACTCACTATGGCCTGAAGAGCGGAACTTGAGTCTGATAAAATTACAGCTTTATCAAGAGAACAGAGATGGGCCGAAAGCTGTTGTAGGGCTAAATAGATGGCCACCATCAAAGTGGGTTGTATGGGAGCCCACATGTAGGTATTGTCGAATTCCATAAAGCAAAATAAAAAAGCAAGTAACATTGGTAATAAAACACTTATCTTTTTAGGTCCCCACTGTTATTCTTCCCATGTACACAGCAATCAGTTTTAATTTAAAACAAAAAAATTCACAGAATTGCACAAACTTAGCATTGGGTACCAACAGAAACAGATGTGTTCTGCCTTTATTAGGTTCCTGTGCAAATACCCTTTATGGATTGCCACGTAACTGTCTACATTTCAATGAGAGTGTGGATAATCAGAAAGTACCATATTTTCGGATAAGGATCATTGTATTGTATAAGTTCTGTAGCAGATTCTTTAAAAAGCTTATAATTTTTGATTTAGAATATGTTGTTTCACTTACATGCTTATATTATTAATTTATATTTAGGTGTGATAGAGGTTACATTTTCGGAAGCTGTGGATGGTTATTTAGATTTAGTGGCTTATTTGCCATCCACATACAAAACTTCACCCAAAAGACAAGGCTCTCGACACAATTCACTTGCAGAAAATGAGCATAAAACTAAACATAGGTATGAGTGTGTGTTTTAATCTTTTTTTAATTAAAAAAAAATTGTGTCTACATAGTAATTTGATAATATTTTTATAGTTTATTTTTTATGTTAATATTACAGCAACTTAATGCAGTAATGAAATATGTAAATTAGTTTTTAGGCATAAAGTGCCAACCTAATTTCTGTGCTTTGCTGTCATCTCTAATAAATGTTCCACTGAGTATGTAGTCAGAAAAGGATATTACATTTAAAAAGCGGCATTAATAACCTTTATAAGTAACATTTTGTTTTCAACAGCAGTAATTTTTCATTCATATTTAATATTTCAGTAATTATTTTAAACCATGATTATTGCAAATCAAAATAATCTTTTTTATTTTAATTAGTTTTGAAAGCTTCAAACATCTTTTTTTTCCCTATCATTCATACACACACACATATACATATATATATATATATCTTAACAAATACTATATGCTGTGTGTTAGAACGATAAATTCTTTGCATAAACATAGTCAGTTATTAGATGAGTGGAATAGACCAACAGAAAAGGTGTAAGGGGGGAACTGAAAATTTTGTTTAATATCTGATTTTATAAGTCTTGTATTTAATTTAAAATCTAGCAGTTTTCATTACTAAGGTTCATAGGTACGATATGTATCTCAATATTGTTTACTTTATTTTTAGTTCGATCTTCTTTAGCCTTCAAGAGTTCATGCTTTCTGAATATGCGTATGGCAATGCCAGGTTGCTCTAAACCTTCAAGGAATCACCTTCTTTATAAGTTACAATCCTGGAACCCTAGTGATCTTTCTTCCTTTATTTTTACACTCTTCTTATATGTTAGCTTTTCAGTTTTTCCTTTCTTGTGGTTTTCCTTTACAGATGGTGGGGCACAAAGTGAGATACTGTTACACCCCTTTGTTTCTAGTTTCTCATGGAGAGAAAACTGCTCAAGTATTTGTCATATGTAAAGCCACATAAGGCTGAAAGCAAGGGTCATACTAGTTGAGGGATGAGGTAATGTCCTCAAAATATTGCTTTTGCCTCTTCTTTAGATTGGAATGTGAGGCACTTATTTGTCTCCACTAATGGCAATCATCTGTTCACTAGTACGTATGTCAGTGGCTTGGAGATAAGCTTTTGGGAGTTCCTGCTTTCGAAAAAGCTGCCTTTGGGGCTTCAGATTGTATATAGATCCAGTTAGCTGTAATGCAGAAACCAGCATCTCCTTATTGGACTCAGTGGTGGGTGGGACTACCAGGTTCAGATCTTTCTTAATTTTAAATTATGTCCTCTTTAACCACCATAAGTTCTACTGATATTGTTCCACCTAAAAAAGTCAAGATAAATGTAAATACAAAGATTAAAAGAGGTCTTGATTTCTGGTTATTAACAACTCAGCAGGCAGTCTGAAAAAATGTCACCTATTCTCATTCACAACTGTATATAGTCCTATGTTTGTGAACACAAGAATGTCAAACAGCTGTGATATGTAATCATCTCGTTAAAACCTCTTCTGGATCTGTTACAATCCTTGGATTAAAAAGATTCTGTGGCAACAGTCACCTCTCAGTGTTTCTTTCTGTTCAATATCAGTTAAAGAAAATCATCATTGCATTCAATTTGGAGCCTTATAATGTCAGTTTTACTATACTCCAGCCAAGAGCATTGTTGGGTACACATAGGTATACAGGGTTCGTACGGTCCTTAAGAGTCCTTAAAAGTCCTTAGGTTTTTTGGAATCGATTTTTGGTCCTTAAAAGTCCTTAATTTCGGCCAAAATCGGCAGAAGGTCCTTAATTTTAATCATCTGAAATTTCTGTCTGTTTTTACGACTGCCATTTTGAGTGTGAATTAGCATTTTGGAGGAATATTTTTGGCGATTCATTGACATATATATGGTTATCTTTTGAATGGGTTCATGTGTTATAATTTGTTCCTATTTCTAATATAAATAGTGGGCTATTCGAGTTTCTAAGCAAGAAGTAAAACATAAGCATTTCGATATTCATTTTTTCTAATTAAGAGCTCTTAAACAACTTTTCGCTCTTGGCGATTTGAACTTTTTTATTTAACGGTTCTAAATTTGGTGACTTATCAACATTTTGGCGATTTTAAGATCAGTTTTTATAGAAAATTTTTAATTCCTAGATCTGGGAATTTTTCGACGATTTTTTTAATACATTGTAACATTGATAAATTTCATTAAATAATGCTAATCTATTGAAATTATATTTAAAAAATAACATTAAAATAAAATATTTTTATTTTTTGCTGTCGTATTATAAAGTTCCATTTTAACAACTTATTATACAATATTTCGAATCTAAAAAATAAACAAGATATAATGCTATAAAACATAATTTACGAAACAGTTCTTACTAAAAGCGAAATTAGCTATGTAATTAACTAAAAATGTCTTCTTTTTTAATTTTTTCATAGTTTTTCCCATGTAATTGTCTCAGGATACTCAGAATTCTCAGAATAGGCATCAGTTTCCTCTATAAAATTAATTTTACACTTTTTTTTTTTTCAAAATATTTCTGGCTATTACAGAATTGGTAGGGATCATTTTTCTTTAGGATTTTAGACACTGCAGCTTGGAAAGTTTAGAAGAATTTGAAGGCAGCATTTATACACCCACGATTCTAGAAGATTCCAGTAATATTTGACAAAATGAAAAATGTCTCCATGGTATTAACACATAGTGGATGTATTTGACAGAAAGTTTGTGATGAATTTCTTACTTTTTGGAGAACATATGGAAAAACAATGAAAACATAATATTTTAATGTTTTTAACTTCTGATACTAGAATCTTTTACTTAGCATGTTTATCTTCCCTTTATTTTTTCTCTACTTTTCACTGGACATAAGCATGGGAAATATCAAAAATGCTTCTAATCTTATCACACGGACAGGCATTATAGAAATGCATTTTTTTATTAATAAGGAAATTAAAAACTGACAATTTAAAAGATTCATATAATATGCCTTAATGCGTCATACAGAATTGGCACTAGGCATTTTCCCAGCTGATGCAATCTCTGTGAAACCTAAATTCTGCTTCCAGTGCCTACTCTAAATTCTAAAAGTTATATTTCTAGATTTTGTTGCTTATTGTCACTAAATTCTAAAAATTCTGCCACATTAGCTCTATAACCAGCCCTTACCATATATATTTCATATTTCTTCTGAATTTTGATATTGCTAAAGAAATAAAATTAGCAGCTTTTTCTATACATTCTAAATGCATTTAGTTTTTTTAGAATAACAGAAATCCGTAATTAAATCCAAAAATTCTAAAAGGAAAAGAAAATGTGTTGAAGAAAGAAACTGAATACATAAAGAAAATTATTCTTCAAAGATATGTACAGTATGTAAATTACCCAGTTTATGATTTCAGCCTTTACTATAGTTCCCATTTCTATTTCCTCATATGATAGAGTTATTGAGTGAGCTTAAATTAAACTGTATAGTCTTTGACCACCAGTCCACATTTTTAGTTTGAATTTGACTGTTCTTGTTTAATTACATCACCACGAGCTGTAATTGATTTTGTTAGCATCAGAACATGCTTTTATGTTCTAAGTTCTTTTTAAGTGAGGAGGCTTATTTAAACCTTTGTCTGACATTGTAGTTACTTTCAGACATAGCGATAATTTGTTTCATCTCTGTTGGGAGGTTCTGGACTATTTAACTTTTACCAGATCTAAAAACCCTTATAGGTATATATATTGTAGAGAGATTGACAAGCTAGGAGATAAAGCACGCAGAAACTAGTGAGAACACTGGTTTGCGTATTGAGACAATTTTCTGATTGTTAAAAAAGATGCTTAAAGAGAAGAAAATCGATTTAAATCAGCCAAAATGTCTGGGAAGGCTTCAAATTAAAAAGACGCATAAATATTTTGTTGTTACAATACATAAATGTTTTGTAGCTTTTAATGTGTAATTATCCTAATACCGATTAAGAATCAATGTCATAAATTGTATCCATTTTAAACTGTGAAATTTTATTAGATTGTGATTTTAATAGGGCTTTTTTAACAAAGATTGTAAAAAATAAATAAAATTTCATATTGGCCACGTAAATCTATAATGACTAAGGTTATCTAACTACCTAATTTAATTATTTATAACCAACTGCTTAACCTTAAAAATTATCTCTGCATATTAAAGCGAGTTATTGCCTTTTATTAATTCTTACCTTGGTCACAAGATAAAACACTTAAAATGTAGAAGTTCATGTAAAACATATTCTTTGCATCTAGGGAGACCTAAAACAGTACAAAACAACTTATCCACCTGTGGTGCTTTAGTGGCTTATTGGACCTACACAAAGCTAAGACACTAACTGAAACAGACAGAGCCCGACTAACTTTTAAATCTTGCCAACCATGCCTGCATCAGGCCTTTTAGGTTTGTTCTAATCAGCAGGTTTCTCTCTAGGCAAGCAGCAGTGGTGACAGGGCGATCTTTTGTTATGAATCATGCTGATTATGATCTTACTTCTCATTTTAATCTATGCCACTTGACATAAAATCTACTTGCTATTTACTAAACCTCTAGACTGAGCAAATGAAACATTAAAAAAAATGAAATGAAACATTAAAAAAAAAAAAAAGAAACAAAAAATTCAACATAAAGCTAACTGTTAGCAAAACAAATAAAATGTCACTTATCTTCTTTCAAATATGTCCAACTATTATAAATGTAAAATATTTAATGCTACTTGATACATTTTATAGACCTGATTTTATTCTCAAACTTATTAATAATTTGATAATTAATTCATGTTTAATAATAATTCATCCTACTTACAGATCTATTTCCTTTTTAGGATGGTATTACAAATGTGAAGTTCAGGCATAGATAATATTTTTAATTGAATTTATACAGTTCCCATTTGCTCATAGGTCCTTAATTTTTTTCATTAATGGTCCTTAAAAGTACTTGATTTCCGTGTGTAGAAATGTGTACGAACCCTGGTATAGTCTGGGTCCGGATCATGATAGTTATGAAATGCTGAAGCATCTCTCTTTAAGTCATTGGTTGCCATTCCCACTTTTTATGATCAAGAGTGGAAAGAACATATTGGATCTACAGGATCATTGATGTTACTTTAAATAAAAAGTCCAGTTAAACAGGAAGGAATTAATAATTTATTAGGAAAATAAGCTCAGTAAATAACACACACACCACAATAATAGCTGGAAATAACTGAAGGAGAACATGGATATTTTGCAATTCATCCTTAGCACTTCAAATAAATCACAAAGTTCCTTAAATCACTCTCAGGATAAACCCTGACTTGTAGTTGAGCTAACCATGTCTCACAAATGATTTACAACTGAACTCCCTAGTTCTCTGACTCATACTCTGCAGCATGGGCTCTGAAAACTTTTAGAAGAATTGGTTGTAGGACTTTGCAAATACTTAATAGTGAAGAGCACTTAGTAGTAGATGTGTTTTCATGAAACTTCCAGAAAGTTGCCAAATTGGTGAGATTTTTCCAAATGTCACCAGAGCATAGGTAATTTGAAAGCCATTTCACTCAGAATTAAAAGGTATATAATTATTTACAACAAAGAAACACTTGAATATAAGACATGGTCAAAAATTAGAATAAACCATAAAACTATAAATAAATACAGGGTAGGCAAACATTCCGTAAAAACTTTAAAAAGTTTATAAAACTTGGGAAATTAAGCAAAATAAAAAAAGGTTTGCAGGTTTAGCATCGGTAAGTCATAGATTTTTTTTAAGATAAGAAAAAAATAATTCAAGAAACAGCCAATTTATCCACCCGGGATTTTGAATATCCCCATAGCCAAAAGTCTGCTGGTGTCAGATCTGGAGACCGAGGATGCCATGGAAACTTGCAACGTCTGCTATTGATTCTTTCTTTCCCCAACATCTGTATCAAGAATTCCTTGACTGGAACAGCAGTGTGATTTGTTCCTCCATCTTGCATAAACATAACAGTAAAAAGTGCATTTTTTTCACACAAACATGTAACAACTTTTCATGCAGAAGCATTAAGTAATGCTGAGCCTTTACTGTCAGCATTTTCCACCCATTTACTAGACACTGTGTTTTAAAGAAGGGGCTCTTTTGATGAAGGAACCTGTGAACCCACAGCACACTTTGGGGAGAATTTCTCAGTGTACACTCGTAGATTTGACGTCAACCAGATGCAACAGTTATGTGTAGTAACGTCGCCATGGAGCAAAAAATGAGCTTCATATGTCCACAAGATGTTAAAGACCCAGGAGGGATCTTGTTCAATTTTGGAGAGAGCCCAGCTCGCAAATGCTTCTCTCTCTACTGTATCGAACGGTAAAAGTTCTTGGCAAGACTGTAATTTGTATGGACTGATTAAGAACTCCATGAAGAATGTTATGTATCAAGGATGGTGGTAATCCCAAGTGTCTGCCAGCTTCCAGTGCACTGCTAGTCCCTGCAGTGGATTCTGATGTTAATATTTCCATTTCGGTTGCAATGCGCGCTGAACATGTCTGCCTTACACTGGGTCATCCAGACCTTACACGATCCTCCAGCAATCCAGTTTCCTCAAATTGTTGAACAAGCTTTATGAGGCCTGCCACTGTTGAAGATCCTTTTCCATTCTTCACATCTTTCTGAAGTCAGAATGTATGCAGTGCAACAGTTGTTGACTGCTGGTTCATCTATAACAGCTTTACCAACAAAGCTTTATCTTTCCCACTCAACATCCGTGTTCTCTTACATAGCATGCAATGGAGACTGGTTCTGGATCAAGAGTGTAAGTATTTTTAATTGCCTGTTTCATTTACATATTTTCAACTAGTCATTCGTACTAGCACCATCAGTCAATTGTTTTTCGAATTCCTTCTCTCCCCTTTCTTAAAAAAAATCCCGTGACCTATCAATGCTAAACCTGCAAACCGTTTTTTATTTTCCTTATTTTTTCGGGTTTTATGATTTTTTAAAGTTTTTATAGACTCTTTGTCCACCCTATAAAGAAAAGAATATGAAATACTACAACAGTTCACAACATCAAAACTACAGTGAAAAAGGATTAAAATATTATATTTATTTGCTCATTCCATTTACAATGTCATACTTATGTGAGTATGTATTTAGTGCCCTTTTGGCAATTAAAACAGAATTCAGAAATTACTTGGATTCACATAGTGGCGTAGCTAGGGTGGGGCAAGGAGGGGCATCTGTCCCCGGGCACAGCATCCAGGTTTGCCAAATTGATGTTATGAAATTTTAGAATGAAACATATGTCATTTTTGGAACACAAAAAGGGGTACAAGATCTTCAGTTGTCCCTGGGCACTGAAAAACCTAGCTACGCCTCTGGATGCACAAGCAGATATGAAAATTGCTATTAGCAACAAAGTGCTGTGAACTTGAATGTGAAAAATTCTTATCTAATAAATAGAAACAAAAAGTGTAATTGTTTTAAAGACTTATGTGAATGTGAATTTTTGTAATATTTTCTTATTGCCATGTTTTATTTTTTTATTATTATTAAAATTTGACTATACAACTTTGTTCTCTCTCTCTCTTCTCTTTTTTTTTTTTAAGAAACTTCTTTAACATATTAAACTTGCAAAAGGGATGCTGTTGTGTATGGTAGTTAGACTATTATCTTTCATATAGAAAATCTTCAATATGTTAAACTCATGTGTATGAGACTATATTATTAGCAAAGTCTATTTTAAAAATCTTCTAAAATGCAAAGTCATTCTATAAGTGAGGCTTTTTTATATTCAAGCCAATATATTATTGTTTCAAAAAGTAATTATGTTTTTGTTATTTTATTTCATAAAGTAAATCTTATTTATATTTGTATATTATTGTAGCCATACTGCTCAAATGAAAATTTGATTTTTTAGTTATCAAACAGATAGTAGTTTAATATGCTTAAGATAAATGCAAAATTTTACTTATGGACTGTTATTAAAATAAAAAGTGTTTGGAATGTTAACACTAAACATTTTAATATATAATTAAGAATAATAAAATATATTGTGTATATAACATTTAGTTGAAACAGTTTGTAATACGAATGTTTTATAATACTTATGCAGAATCCGTTTGTGCCAGTCTGGGAGTATTCAGATTGAGAGTGTTGAAGCAAAAAAAGCTAAGGAAGAGAGCAATATTGAACAAGGTCAAAATGGAAAATTGCTTAACCCGTGGGTAATCCACTGCCATCAAGAGCAAATGAAAAAATTGTGGAAATCATCATCTACTATTAGTCAAAGTGAGATTTTTTTAAATATATAACAAGTTAAAATGGTTTATGAAAAAGAAGCATCCCATCTAAAATTAGGCAAATTCTAGTCTTAAGATTGGCATTGGGTTTGCAGAAAAACTGTGCATTTTGATAGACAGTGCTGTTTGAAAGTTTTTTGAAAAACTGTTTCTCCGAAGTGTTCAAATTTCTTAATTATTTTTTCTTTGTATTTTTTGTTTTGTTTGGTAGATGGGGCAATAACTGTTGCTTTCTCCATCCCTGTTTTCATTTCATCTGTTTTTAGTGATATGTTTCCAGCAAAATGTCATAGAATACTTTTGTTTGTCAAAGCAGAAAAGTGTGTCAGTCTTCTGAAAATGCTCAGTTTTTCTACAAAACTGATGTTATTCTAAGACTGACTTTCTCCCAGTTTAAATAACATTACTTTTTAGTTCCAGAATTGTAATTAAAAATGTCAACATCCTTTAAACATGTTATAAACTAATTACAAATTTACAAGTTTGAGGAATTAATTTTTAATTCACTTAAAGATATTATATAATTTTAATTCATAAACATAACTAACAGGGAATTTATCTTACCAGAAATAAACTGTGTATTATTTCATTATAGAATTATTCACTCAAGAATTAATGAAACTTTTTTTCATATGTTTTCTCAATTAAAAAAAAAATTTCTATGGACTGTTTACCATACATTTGCTTCATGTTTTGCATGTAAAACATATGCATGCATATAAACTTCTTGATTATATATTGCTGGGATTTCTGGACTTCCTACAAAGCTATAACTTTGAAGTACATGAACGTGAATCAATGAATTTTATGGTGCCATACAATATTTCTTTAATGACAATTCAAACTTATCATGTTATATAGTCTTGAGAATGTGCAAAATAGCTGAAAAACTTGGAAATAGTGAATTTAAGCAAGTGTCTTACTGTTGGAAAAAAAAATAAAAAACATCAAACTTGGCTGGGAATACTTTCATTTTAAAAATCTATCCTTTGCTTTGTTCAAGGTTATTTTTTAATTTAATTTTATTCACCTTTAAAAGGGAGACTTAGCTTATTACATGGGGGAAATGTTATGTGTGTATGTGTACATTACTGGCAAAGTGTGAAATTAGGCATTCTATTAAATGCTGAAAAGGGGACATTAAGGTGTAAAAGATAATTCATATACTTGGGTATTCTTTAAAGTGCTAAAAATCCCAGCAGTGACATTTCGTGTAATAAAGTGAATTACACCACTTTTAACACTTGCCTTAAACAAAGAATAAGAGCACTTCTGCCATTTACATTTCTAGCCTTTTTTCACTGGTAAGAAAAAAAAAGATTTCAACTTGGCACTGTTCCATAAAAAATGGCTGAACAAGCTACACTGTCCTGGTAGGAATTGTGGCATACAGACTTGAGGTAACATTAATATGAAAAACTAGCTTTCAAGCCAATGATAGTTTAAAAATATGCTGTAGTGTAAAATTACTGTTAATTGTAGGAGTAGGTTGATTTTTTATGTTAAAGAAAGTAAAATCCAGTTTTAAGTGACTGTTTCTGTGTTATTTCATGAAGATCATTTGGTCTTAGCCATGGAGAACAATATTTCTCAAGCATTTTTCAAGTGAGGACAGTTTTTAGAAAGTAGAATGTTCTGTGGACTACTTTACTCTTGTCTCTTTCAAAAGCAATTTCTTGGCATATGTTACTACCCGTATACTTAGAATTTTGAAGTACAGTTAATTAAAATTTATTTTATTTAATACTGAAGATATCAGTGAAGAATAAAGATAGCAAAATTTAGCTTACCGTTTGTGCACCCAGCAGCAGCAGTTAAATCTCCGAAACTTCATTGGTGTGAGGGATGTATCCATCAATGATAGGATGCATACTTAAGCATAAATCTTGTTTATTCAACTATAACTAAATAATATAAAGCGACAGATACATTAATGTTTGCATACAAGCACATATGAAAGCTTAATAAGAAGTAAAGATCAAGAGTATCATGGAATATATTAATTGGGTGTGATTGATGTAGTTGGTATGGTTGATGGGCGCGCACCTTGGCATTTCTAGGGTTACCAGAAGTAAGTTCAAAAATAACATTTTCTTCTTCTCAAATGCCTGATTAATTTACAACAATCAGTATTAATCAATTAAGTTGATAAGAGAAATGTTGAATTTGTTTTCAGTAATTCAAGGCTATTAAAGTTCAGATACTCTTTGGTTTATTAACTAAAATTTAAATAAATGCTAATACTTGTGTTAATGGCATGGATGAACCTGATGATTCTTGTACAGCTGTTCTGTATTTGGATGTATGCTGGTAAGCTTAAGTCTGAGAGTGGATTTACATTAAGTCAATTTCGGCCCCTTGTTTTTAAATGTTTTAATGATGAAAACACTTTCTAGCAAATATGTAGGGGGGAAAAATAACAATTGAATTTTTTAAAGCACCATTATATAATTCACTGTATTCCATTTTCACTAGTAATAAGGTTCCAGAAATTAACTATACCTTCTGCTTGGAATTTCATTTTAAGTCTGTTGTCCAATTAACTATTCTCTTTCATTCAAAGTCAATTTGTTACTTTCAGAATCACAATGGAAAGGATCAAGAACCCATAAAAATTCCTTACATTTACCACATGGGAAATAAGTTCTAAATTGTGGCCTTAAAGCTTTGAGATGCAAAATGTCATTGGATCATTCTTTCCCAATAATGATACAGTTTTCTACTAAAAAATTCTAGTAAAAAAGTTATCGTGTAGGCAGCGATTTAGTTCATTTAGTTTCCAAAATGCGCCTGAATGATATGCCAGTGTACTTAGCCACATATCATCAGCAAGAAATGAAGTAAAATTTTGCTAATTTCATTTACAAATAGCATGACATTTTTGCAAGTGTAGGGGGACCACATAGGCAGGCTTCGAGAACCTTTTGTGGTCTGTGGATCACAATTTGAGAAGCACTGTGATCATAGAATGTTTACAAAAAAAAAAAAAAATCTTGTACAAGAACATTATTAATCAAAACACTGAAATGTGCATTCACTTCAGCTTTTCCAGAAAAAATAAAAAGGTATTATGAAGCATAAAGTAGTAAAACCTATTTTATTAATGATTTTACTTTCTGTTATTAGCTTGGTCTCATCAATTTTTAGTCATATCTGGATGAGGAACTGAAGTTTATAATGGTACACCAAGATCATCTGACTAAGTTGGGGGTTCTTAAGGGTATGATGCTGAAGACAGTAGAGGAGATGGCATACAACCTCACAAACATATTTTCATTGCATTTGAGCATTATCAGCTTTACGTTCTAACAATGGCAGAGAATTTGTTCTGATCTGGTGAGAAGCCTGAAGAAATACTAACCAATTTTTTAAGATTATCCATGGCAAGTCTGCATTCATAAAGCCAAGGAAATAACAGAGGAATTAAATAGGACATTGGAAATATGCTGTGTGCATAGATATAAGAGGTAAAAGCTGGCCGTTGGAGTGAAGACTGACTTTCATTTAACTTGTGAAAAATAAGGCATTCCATTCTATTACTAAAGATTATTAACTAAAAATGAACTTATATGAAATTGTTTTTGGTTGCAACACTAAACTGAGTATCGCATCTTATTCCAAAATATGTTACAATATATACAGACTTAGGAGAACTGGAAAAAAACGTGGAATATATTAAAACAGATAACCTTATCCAAAAGAGAGAGTCTATTGCATAAAACACAGGTAACTGTAGTTCATAAAATAAAAAAAGGGGGGTGCAAGAGGAAGAAGAAATGGTGATGAATACATGTTTATCAGAGAAACTTCCTGTTCTGCTACCTGCTGCATCTTCATGAAGGAATTCATTGATGTCCATTCATGCAAAAACTGTGATGCAAAATATCAAAATTAAAATGATGAAAGGGGAAAAAATGGAAGGTTATCATTAAAATATATTATGTATTCTTTGCTGTAATGTATTGAAAATGCAATGAAGATAAAGTTTTATTTAAATTGAATCTGGAAATATTAATGTTGACACAAAAGGTTCTTCTGCACCTTTGAAGGATATACTGCTCATTTTCTGTGTTTCTAAAATCATAGGCCTTTCTGAATCTATTACATACAATATCTGGGTGATACTGCTTGCATAACCATCTGATCTGGGTTTGAGAAATCAAAATTGAATACTGGCTAATTGAAATCATAATAAACTGTATCAGATAAATAAATCAATTCTATTTAGCCAAACAAATGCAAAATC
>KK112721.1:87030-150930 GCA_000611955.2 Stegodyphus mimosarum | reverse complement strand
TAAAAAAAAAATTAAATATTTTTTGTTTTATTAATATCTCTTATTTTTACACGTCTCTATTGTATATGTCCTTAATGCTTTAAAATATTCCTGTAATCGCTAATATATATATGTAATAATTTAATGCATGTAATAAAATAATGTAATAATATATATTATTGTACATAATAATTTAAATGTATCTAATATGCCTTATTTATTTTGCACTTTTAGTCTGAATATTATGATTTGGCTTTTCTGTTCTGAAATCCGCAAAACCCTAAATCCGCACAACCTCTGGTCCCAAGCATTGCAGATTTCTGGACTTCTACTGTACTAAAATTTTAAACACATACAACTGACAAATATTTATATGATTGTGAAATTGGTAGAAAAAGATATGATGTGAATTTAGATAGCTAAGCAAATTTTTAAAGTGAAGAAATAAATATGAGATAAATGTGTGGTATTTTTTGGGGGTGGGGTGTGTGTGTTGGAAATTATTTTTTTTATTTTTGAAGGCCTTTTGTTGTGTTGTTTCTGTCTAATACTGAATATTATTGAGAAGTAGCATAGTTCTTTACATCAGAATCTCCACAGTGTAATAATTCCTGTATAGAAATTATTAATTTCACCAATTAAATTGGTAGTTTTGGTTCTAAAAAAAGGTGTGGGAAATTTTACTGTAATCATTTGTTTTTGTCATTTATTACTTAGAAAATTGTATAAGGAACTAGTATGTTTTTCTATTGCTTCTGAAATATAAATCTTTAAAAATGAACTTCTCTTCAAGTACATTTAGAGAAAATTAGTCTGCCTTGCTTTTGAATTGACTTCTGTATAAAAACTTTTTAAAGTAGATTGTTTCTGTGATTTATATTCCAAATTTAATTTTTAGGTATATCATCAAGAATCTGGTCGTTATACATGCCATAACAAGTATTATGGACGCAGTTTAACTGTAGATGGATTTCACCAAGCTCTCTACAACTTTTTACATGATGGCACAAAGGTACGCCAGTGTGTTATATCTGCACTTCTCGAAAAGTTACACAAATTATATTCTGTGGTCCAAAGCTTGAATACATTCCGTTTTTTCACTAGCTCCCTACTGATAATATATGGT
Source organism: Stegodyphus mimosarum (assembly GCA_000611955.2). Classification (NCBI taxonomy): domain Eukaryota; kingdom Metazoa; phylum Arthropoda; class Arachnida; order Araneae; family Eresidae; genus Stegodyphus; species Stegodyphus mimosarum. The sequence continues at coordinate 149,825 of KK112721.1, read as the reverse complement.
GGCAAATCAGAACATTATATAAGAAATAATAAAAACGTTTGTGGGGAGCAAAGTATAACGTTACTACAACTATCTGATAATGGTAATATTGCCAAACAAAAAGAGACTAAAGAATCTCAATCTAAATGTTGTGATAAAGGTTCAGCTTCTGGTGATACAACTTTATGTATAAATCATAAAATTGAGAAATCTATAGAGGAGGAAGAATGTGAAGAGTCTCTTCCTGTTGTAGATCTGTGTATGATTGATTTTGCACATTCAACTCATAGTAAGATGCCTAATCCTCTAGTGACTCATGAAGGCCCAGATGAAGGTTACTTATTTGGTTTAGAAAATCTTATAGCTCATTTAAAAGAGATACAGCGAACAGGGAAATAATTTTTTTATTTATATATGATTTTTTTAAAAATTTCTGTAATAGTGGAAAATCAGAAGTTGTTTTCTAGACATATTACTCAGTATTTATATATCTTAATGATTTTAGGATGTACTGTAATTCTCATTATTCTTCCAAGGGCTCAAGAACTGAACAAATTTGTATTGTCCTCCATACTGAAGCCTTTATTCAACTTCCCTGAAATAAACATCCTTAATTAATTATTCTAATAGAAATTTTGAAAATTACATTGTTAAGCATGTGTACAATTTTGAATTTATATGGTGGCAAGTCACAACACATCTTGGAAAATTTGAATCCAAAAAGAAAATTGTATTTTACAGTTAAATATATTTTTCAAGTTGATCATTATGTTCCCAGTAAAATGTTTAAAAGTATGAACTTTTCTGTTAATGGTGCACCATTTTAGCTGCAAACATAAACAACAAAATTTAACTGTAGCAGCCTTATTAATACATAAAGGTTCATGGAAAAAAGAACTAGAAAATGTGAGGCTTATATGTTATTCCATAGATCATGAAACTGTTGCCAACCAACATAATTTAGTGCTAGTTATAGATAAGCATGGGCTAACAACACACTTATAAAATCTGTGGTTTTAATTTTTTTGTAACACCAATTGATTCTTAATGAGCTATGTTTTGTTTTTATTAACAAAGATATAAATTAATTATTGTTCCTGTATTTTTTCTTGCATTTTGAAAGGAACTTTCTTATCAAATGCAGTAAGCATGGTATTATTTCCAAAGTTATCGGATCCTACCATAAAAAAGGTGTGTATTAATGATCACAATATGATTGGCTGAGTATGGCAGACAAAACAGTAATAAATTAAAATAACTACCTACGGGAATTGTGTACTCATTGCATTCTAAACAGATCTTCTGGGAAAATCAGAGGGCATAACAAAATAGCATAAATCAATGAAAGCATTTTAACAAAGGGCAGAAATGAAGTTAAACATATAATAATTGTTTATTAAATAAAAAGGTGCCATTTCCTTTAGAATTCTGCAGGAATGGTTGACCCAACTTTGGAGGGATCTCTGCCAACAGATTAGTATCAAAAATGCTGTGGCAACTTTCAAAAAAATGGAAAATCATATTGTATGATATATAAAATGTTTAATGTGTGCAATGCCAAGGCTGTGTATGATGCCAAATTTATGCAATTCTCTTGATATTTTTTTGAGCAAAAACTGGTCTCTCTGTACGTGGGGAAAATGAAACTGCTGTACTCTCCATGTATGCAACAATCCCTTTTCGCTTAAAAAACATCAGAGAATCATCACGAGAACTGCATAATTTCAACATTATGTATATTATATGCATGGCCAGATAAAGACTTTGAGAGGATCTAAGCACTTCAGAGATTTTGGTGCCTTCACATTCATTTTCACCAGTTTTTCTCTTCATTTTTTCTCTCTCAGTATTGGTTTAGCTGCACTATACATTCCACAGCAAAATTGGCAATGAGAAATTTTTATGGTACCCTCCTTTATTGAGTTCCAAGAATCTTTTTATGGTGTCCCTTTCCTTGCACATGCTTATTTTGCTTAGTAGTTAATTTAGTTCTGATTACACAATACAGAACTATTATTGCAAATTTACTGTTATTATTAAGTTTGTCAATTCTGGTGACTAATCTTCCAATTTTGATGAATGGCCAAGGTGGCTGTTTTAATAAGGAAGTACCTATCTGTATGTTTCCATGCATGTGCCGTTACATGAATTCGATGAATTAGGGATCTAAATGGTGGTGGCCAGAGCTGTGCTGATGTTTATTTAATCATTTTGCACATGGAATCACATATCAGGATCAGTAACACTGTATTTTTGGTTAATTTGTAGGTACTCATCTAGTAGCTGCCAATTCATCCACTTAAGCAACTGAAAATATTAAGAGAAAAAATTCATGGATTGATGCTTTTTTGTTCATTCTTTCTGCTTGTTTGCAATGATGTTATCACACAGCTGTTCATGGCGTGATACATATATATAATGGCCATTAGCCTTGTGCCAGAAGGCCTAGAAGCGGCTGCCATTTAATTACAGAAACATCTATTTAGGTGGCCACCGTTGCCTCCTTTGAAGGGAGGGAAAGTTACAACCATGCCTTCTCCCGCATTTGAACCTGCGTCCATTGCTATGGCAGTCAGGGTCACTAACCACTATACCAATTGGGCAGCGACATGATGTAAATAGGCTACCATATCTACATCATGTCGCTGCCCAATCGATATAGTGGTTAGTGACCCTGACTGACATAGGGATGGATGCGGGTTCGAATCCTGGAGAAGGCATGGCTGTAACTTTTCGTCCCTTTAAAGGATTGGTGCTTATAATAATTATTAGATATATAATGATGACTGGTGCTCCATTAACTGAAAAGTACCTAAATTTGTTTTAGTAATAAGTTTTATATGTAGAATATACCCTTAATCATCCTTAATTGATTCAAATTTCTTATTCAGAAGTTAAACTTTTAATTTATATTATCTATAAAACTACTTAAATTTGGTATTGATGGTAGTAATTATCAAAAATAGATGTTATGCAAAGTAATTTATAAAGCATCTCATGCATCTGTAAAAAATATGTATAAAGGTTTTTTAATAGTAAAGTCAACATTTGTAATGTTAAATAAGCATTACAAATGTTGACTTGACTATTAAAACTAAAGTAAACATTTGTAATTTAGTTTCTCTAAAACATTTGTAATTTTTTTTCTTTTCACAAATTGTTAATCTAAATCATAAAAAAAAATATTTTAATCAGTGGTAGAAATAAATTTTATATTGGATGTTTTTTAAGTATGCATAAAAAGGAAAAGTATTTGATATGCATTTTGGAGTATTTAATTAATGTAGTGTATTGTAAGCATGATATTTAGTTATTAGATTTTTCTGTAAGCAAATTCATTTAAGACAAACTTGAGTTGATCTCTTTTAAAAAATGTGCAGTTTTTTTAAACCATTACAGAATGTATTATTTATTAGGTATACCACTGTTAAATTTTCCCAAATTACTGATGAAAAATAATTGTTTCAAAGTTTCATGATGCGGATAGCAGTTAAAGTACAGTGTAAAGAAAGTGACTAGAATTAGTTTTAAAGGAGGGATCAGTGTAATTCCTCATCTAAATTAATGTAGAAAATAAAAGATTAGTATTTTGTTTGAATGAGATGTGCATTTTGTTTGTTGTACATCTTATTTTAACTCATTTTGGCTGTTTTTGGATTGCTCATTAATTATAGTTTTATATTAAATATGAATATATTATTAAAGTGCGTGCAAAACTATATAACTGTTATGTGTAGAGCTGTGTTAGGATTGCGTTAGAGGAGACTGTTTGACATTTTTAGATCTGCAAATTAAAACCTGAATCTTTGTTAGCTTTTTACTTTTTGGCATTTATGTAATCAGTATTATAAATTTCAGTATTGTTGAAAGATTATTTTATTTAGTTATTTTTGTGTTTTAGTTCTGTGTATGGTTTTTATTTATTATTGTGAACAGCCTGGTGAAAGCTGTAAGGAACTACTTTTCTAGTAGCTGTATATTTTATGAAGTTAAATAATGTTTAACAAAAGTGGCTTTTTTGCTTGACTTTTGATTGTGATAATAACTGTGAAGTAATATGTTTGAGTCGAGAATGATTGTATTTATTTAATGTTTTTGACTCAGATGATATTCATTGAAAGAATCTAAATTTTAGTAAAATGAATGAATGAAAGGATTTTCAAAATCATGACTATCTTTTAACATATCTGTGATTGCTTTGCTTTACTTTCTATTAAAACATGTGAGATTGTACTGTTTTTACTATTTTAATTTTCTGTCATTGCAAAAACTATTCTTAGAGTATTCTTGTCTTCCACCACATTTTGCTTTTGCATTTATTAACTGTGATGTACGTTTTTATTCTTTATAAAAATTCTGGAATAAATTCAGTAGAACTGGAAAAAATTTCATTAAGCGTAGGCACAATTAATTTATGAATTTTATCATCATATGTTTGTACATATTATATTTTAAAAAAGAATAGTTCTCATTTGCTGTTTTAGGATGTAAATAATTTATGTAGAGTATTAAAATGTAGTTTGAAATATAATTCATGTATACCCATCTAATTGTCTTATCATCACTGGAAACACTAAAATGCAAATTCTGGCCATAGTCTAAAGCTTTGGTATAGTACTGGTAATGCCAATTAATGTGGCATTCTCTGATAAAGCTAGGTAGTAAGGCCCTTAGGCGATATTTCTATAAAAAATTCCAGATCTGTGTATGTGTTTGTGTATATATGTATAAAGGTTTTTATTTTCCTCAGGTTTCCTTCCCGGTGCATGTTCTATTTCTTTTCACTTCCTATTAAATTTTTTTTTAGAAATAATGTTTGCAATCTGTCATAGTTGCCAAGCATGATTCATATATTGGGATTCTAATGTGTATGCTATGAATTTAGTCTTAATTTTGGCAGTCAGTGTTATTTTTTGGTATGAAAATTATGATTTATAATTTCCTAGTCAACATTTCATTTTAATGTACCAAAAATCAGTAGAGTTACTTGAATAGTAACAACAAATTATAGGTTTGGATCATGCAAGTATGATAATGAAAATTAGTTTAGAAATTTTCCAGTTTTGATAAGACTTATTTAATCTGTTGTAGTTTATTTTGGTGTCCTTTTATATATTTTAAAGAGTCATTATTTTTCACTTATTCATTGTTATTTTTGTCTCTCTCAGATATTAATTAACCTTGACTGTGTACGGATATTACAAAGAATTACTTATATTTTTCAATTAAAATTCAGAAGCATGGCTAAAAAAGTTTTACTGCAAAATTTTTTGTACATAATCATTAAATTTTATCATTTCTGTTTTTGTCATCAAATTACAGTATTGTTTAGCATGTAATTTAAATTGAAGTTTTTTCTTTGTTTATTTTGTTTTTTTTATCTGAGAATTATTTATTGTTTATTCTTTCATTAAAAATTATGTAAAACTGTTAGACAATTATAGCATAAATAACTAACACATAGAAAATGTGTTAGAGTTGTATTTTTCCTTCAGAGGAATCATGTAAAGCAAACCAAATACTATGTATTAACATCATGTATATTTCCTTATCTATTTTCCAATGTGGAAATTGCCACTGTTATACGGGTGAAGCTTTACATGTTATTCTTTCTTTTCTGTGCTGTTTCAATATCTGCTGCTGTGTTTTTAGTTTTAGAATTTGTGTAAGTTTATTCATAAATGTAAAATGTCTGAAAAGAGAAGCAAGTAACTATAACCAAAAAAAAAAGTTATACTCTAGTTATGGTTTCATATGTGTTATGCATTTTTTTTATTATTATTATTTTTTTCCATAAACTTAATGCTTTTCTGGAATATAAGAATTGTTAAAAGTTTACTTGAAAATAGTTGTTTTCAGAAGTATTACTTTGTTATTATTATTAAGCATGTTTATCTATATTGCTTTTTGTGAATGCTTCAATAGTATGAATACTAAGTGGTAAACTGTATAACATCATTACATTAATTTTGTTACTTTGTAGTTGGAAAAACTTCAAAAATATGGGGTATTATTTTTGTACACTTAATAATTTTATTGTAATATAACATAGCCAATGGTTCTTCTATATATAATACTGATTAAAAATTATTAAAATAAGAATATTTAATGCCGAAAGATAATTTATGTATGTTAAATAATTTTGAGAGATAGAGCGTAATGCAGAAGCATCGCTATGGTCACTGTCATTACCATTTGTAACTATTTTATGTGACTGTTAAAATTTAAATAATATGCACACAGAATTATGTTGGTTTCTGCTTATTATTTTCTTTTACACAATGGATTCTAAATCTCTTTTATTCCTGTCCTTTATGTATTTTCAATAGTATTCATTTAATGTTGCAGATTATCCATGTAAAACTTTGTAATTTTTTATAATTATTGCTTTTCAATAATGTTAGATAGCTTAAAACTTTTTGATTTTATATAAATGTAAATTAAATTATGTACTACATTAAGACTGAAAATCCGTATTTAAAATTTTATGACCACTCAAAAGTCATTCTATTTTCAGAATCATGAATGTTTATACAGTCTAGAATGGAAAAACTAAAAGCCTATTATGATATTACAAGTACTAAAATCCCCCTCACTAATCCAAATCCAAAACTTCAAATCAAAAGATAATGAAGCCTTGATGTTCTGAACTAGTATCTGCAATTTCCTGTTCGTAAAGGAATATTTTCTTTCTTTCTCCTTCCTGTTTTTAAGGAGAAGTTAAAAAAAATTGTCTATTTTCATCTGTACTTTTATCATTTATGTATAATCTTGTCTATTTTTAATAAGAACTTTATCCTTGTGAAAATCGCACATTTAAATGAAATGTCATATATTTCATTTCTCTTCCTTTATTTCTGATGCATTATTTTATTAACTTTTAAAATGAAAATGATCATAGAGATTAAGTAAAATAAAATACATTTTATGAGGTAAATTTATGTGTATGCAAGTTTTGACAAAATGTTGTTGTATACAGTTATCTTTTTTGCTTGTCTTTTCAAATGTGTATGATAAAATGTCAAGAAAAAATGCTAAAAATTTAGATTATTGGAAAAAAAGTATTATGTAATGCTTAAAAAGAAAATGTTTCTATATAAAAAATTCTATGGGAAATTCTGTATGAGAAAATGTTGGGTGCTGAGTTCTTTGATTTGAAAATTATCCAGCAATAATTATTAAAAGATACAAAAATTAGTATCAGTTACTTAGATAAACACAGAAATTCATACAAATGTCCAATCAGAGTAATTCATCTATTTAAACAAATGATAATTTGCTGTTCAGATTTTAAAATCTGAAGGCAAATGGAATAGTTTTAAGCAAGTGCATGAAATAATTTAACAGTGTCAATTTTTAGTAATTATTAGTTTTGCAGTGAGAATTTTTGTAAATTTAGTTGCTTTCTGAGAGTTTTTATGAAGCGTTACTGTACAATATAATATTGAGTATTTTCTCTGATATTTTGAATTTTGATATGTGAGTTTATTGCACTTTAAAAAAAACTTTTTAGTCTCCATTAAAAAGGATGTGCTAAAACTTTTTCTGAGTATAAGTCAAATGGAATATATTGTAAGCATACTCAAATTAGTAGTTCATAAATATGATTTTCAGTTATTTTGAGATTAAAAGTTTTATTTCTTAGCTACATCTTCTGAACTTATATTATAGTTTTAGTATGAAAATTATAATAAAGGCAAAATAAATAGCAAACTGTATTGTGAAATTGTTGATTGTGCCTGAGTCAGATCAAAGCAATGTAATTTTTTATGAAAATATTAAAAATGTTAAAAAGGAGTGAATATCAGATAATGCTTGAGACTGAAACTGAGACAAAATTTACTGAGCAATAAATAGTATTCCTTCTTTGATAATAAATTTAAGTATTATCCTTTACATTAAAAAAAATGTAGCTTTGAATAATTAGTTATTGCAAGCCATTTGAATTAAGTGAAAAATAAGGAATCTTTTAAGTAGTATATATTTTTATTAATTAGCTTATTTATTAAATGTTTAATAATTCTTAGTTGTTCATAAATCTTATCCCAAGTTAATATCTTATGTGTTTTTATATTTTGTATATCAATACAATATTACAATTATAATATCTAATGCAATATACAATATGACAATTAAATTCTGGGGGAAGGTAGCTTATTTAAATATGGCAAAGCACACATCTGCATAAATAGAGAAATGCGATCGGAGAGAGCATTCTTGACTTTCAGTCACATTACATATAGGAAAACCACAAAAATCAACCATGCATCCAGCCATTTGTCTGAGTTCAAACCTAGGAAGAACCACCAACATTCATCTGTCTTTAACCACTGAGCCAGCAGTGGGAAGTAGTTGGAAAATATGATTGAAATAAGGGATCAAAAAAAGTTTTAAAAATATTTTAAGCTGATGAAGAAAAAGATATCTGCATATTTCTTTTCCCATATTTCCCATTCCATTGGCATCGATTTACTAGATTCGTGAAAACATTTGAAATGTAGTTTTGCCGATTTATGTACTAGAAATAAATATTTTAGAATCCATTTTCAGATAAAAAATTGACAGATCATGTGATGAGAATATTTTACATTCTCGGAAATTTTTTCCCATATATTTAATATTCCATGATGTTTACACATGCATATTTGATTTAAATATCTTTAAAACAGTATTATTATGAACATATATACTAACCATCTTTATTAGTTATTGATTACATAATTTGATGTAATATATTAACTCAACTCTTTTTTATTAGCTTTATTTAAGACCATTCAGTACTGATTGCAACAGATAAAATATGTATTTATAAATGAACATTATGATTTTTATACACAGTACTCACAAACAAAATGAGCATTTATAATGATATTTATTAAATACTAATTAATATTTACATATTCTGCTGTCAAAGTAATAAAATAGGTACATTAATTACATGCTTTTACCCACAATATATTATTATAGAAAACATGCAGTTGTTTTACATGAACTATAACATACCTTTATTTGAAACTGATCATAGTGTTTAATTTTTAAGAAGGAAATTCCTAAAACTACTCTGTACATAATAAATGTGCTAAACATTTATTCTGTGGAGTTTAAGTTTGGTTAGTTAGTGCTTTGTAACTATAATGTTTAATTATACTTTGTGATACATTATAATTATTCATGTTGGTATGTTTAATTACAGTTAATACACAAATTTACACACAAATTACAAATGTAATTGTGTTATATGCATTTCTAAGCTAATTGGAAATATTTTTTTAATTCAATAATTTTTTTATTTTATTTTGTATATGTACTTTAAAATAAAAGTTACTATTATTTTCTATCACTTTTTCATTAGAAGCCCTCATGGGGAAGAAAACCACTTGTTGATGCATGCAAATTTGAAGCTATTCTTTATTGCAATATAAATTCAAAATTTTATAATTTTATAATCCTGTCCATTGAAGGTATTTCAATATTGTAACTGAAAAATGTATATTAATTGTTAAATATGTGTATAGTTGAAAAGTGTATATTAATTGTTAAATATGTGTAATTTGCATTTTAGTGTTTTGTAGTATTTATTCTATTAAAAGTGTTAAAATTACTACAAATTCCTATGAAAATTATAGATAATCTGACTAAAATATTTTAAAGAATGTGTCTTTATGATATTGTGCATGAATATTTTTAATTTACAATTATTAAAATTAATTAAAAAACATAGTTTTATAACAGTTATTAAAAATTTAATAAATTTCCCAAGTGGCAGAAATAGTTCAATTTTACTTGAACATTTTCTGCTATGTATAAATAAAAGTACAAACTTAATGTTGCATCATCCTTTTTGGGGAGAAAAATAATTTATATAGTACTATTTATCAAAATTTTTATGTGTAATCATATTTGGAACTTAGAAGTTTTGTACCTGAAGATGTTTAAGGAATTCATCACTAGGAACAAGCACATCTTATCAATGATCTATAAATGTATCAAATAATCTTATTTCATGACTTCCATTTTCTGTCTCTAGTGATAAGATGAGATAAATATTTATATTATAAGAGCTCCTTATCTACTATGTTGATGTTTTAAAAAACTTATCTGTTCTCTTTTTTTTTTAATTTATTCCTAGGATTAAAAATTTCTAATGTTTGTATAGTGTACTCATTTCTTGAAAATAAATGACTGTCATATATTTCATCTCACCAGTTTTATTAATGACATATTTCTTAAGATAATGAAATCTAAATTCTATTAGTCTTTATAGATTTTCATAGATTTATTAATTTATGAAACAGTGGTTCTCATCTGTCAGTATATTTTCTATATTTTAATTGCTGCATAGTGACACATAAACAGTTAATTCAAGTAAAACAGTCAAGGGTTGAGTACTACATTTCTTTCACTTTTAGTCAGAAAAAAATAGTTGCATGCATAGTGTTTCAGCTCTTACAGATATCAGAAGCCTTTCTAATGTTATTGGTTCCATTAACATTCTAAACCTAAGTTATTCGAAAGGAACTTAACTATGCATCTTTAGTAAAATATTTATTTTCAAAGCCTAATAAAAATAATAGTAAATTTTAAAAACAAGAATGGGGATAGAGAAAGAGTCTCTCAGTATACAAGTCTCTTAGATAAGGCTTGATATTGGAGTATAGAGGAGGAATGGGGAAAAATGTAGTTCATCTTGATATTAGTGTGCAAAAACTGCAAAGGATCCTGTTCAGTTAATGTTTTTTAACAATGATTAAATTATGAAAAAGCAATTGTGTTTAGCAATTTTATGTGTCTAAGAATTTTAATTTTGGTATGTATTAAGATTTGACACTTGGTATTTATTCTGAATAATGTTAATAATGATTAACAATTGTATAACTGCAATTTATTTCAGCCAATAATTTGTATGTCCAGTTTTCTATAAACTAAATAAGTAGGTGGAGTTTAAAAATATTATTCTCATATTCATTAAAATTAATATTATTCATATGTTCTAAAATTGAAGTATTAATGAAAGAATTTTATAAAAGTAAATTTTCAAAATACTTTTAGAAATTAAAGTTTCTGTAAATACACTGAAATTGGAATATGCATAGGTACGGAATATAAACTGAAAGTATGTCCTTTCTTGAATAATGTTTAAAATATAAGAAGCATAGAAATCTAATAAAAAATCACCAGTGGTAATATTCAGATATTATCACTATAGATACATATGCAAAGTATTTTCTTAAGCAGATGTCTTATTTAACTGATTTCTTTACGATAAAGAACAGAAAGTAGCATTCTCTTATTAATTTCATTATAGAGCAAATAAGTTTTTCTTTGAATTTTTTTACATTCCAAATAGTCTTCTTTCTGAGCTTTCTCTTATTTCCTACAATGATTTTTTATAATAAAACTTTTTTCTAAAAACAAGACTGTTAATTTTTTTCCTTTCGTATTGGTCATCACACACTCTGTATTTGCTTCAAATATAATTTATTTCAAAATATCAGTATTTGTAACTACAATAATCATTGATATCACCCTTTCTTTTTAGGAGCAAATTTTTTTTGCTCCTGAAGAAGAGGTATTCATGTCTGAGTTTTAATCAAAATCTATTCCAAATTAAGGTTGCTTTTTTGCCTAATATTAAATGGTGGTAATGCTATTTTGTTATAACTGAAATTAGCTTCTTCTATATTTAATATTATATTTCTATCCTGTATGCATATCTTCTTAAAAATGTGAAAATCAGCATATTTGAGATTAGTTGCCATAATACTGAAGGTGTAAATAAAATTTTTTAAGTCGAGAAAGATATTAATAACTTTAGACAATTGATATTTTTTCTCTAATTTATATTACTTAGAAGTTAATAGACACATTTGTAGAATTTTTTTCTGGTTTTAGTAACTCTAAAATGCATATATAAGTTATCAAATTTTTACTGGAAAATTTCCAAACGTGATTTTAAAATTTAGGTGATCATATATTATAAATCTGTAAAGATACTTTCTTAATTCTTTAATGCATTTCATTGCTCCCCTCCCCCCCAATACAATGATATTTTCCCATTTCCTTACTAAGATTCATTGCTGAGTAGTTTTTCATTCAACTTTAGAAATTATTCCTGTAAAAATGAAAGGCAATTTCTTAGAAATCATTTACTTAACCAATGATGTTGGTATTATAAATAATATAAAGTTTATATTAAATCTCTGGCGACAACTTGTAAATAGTGTAAAGTCATTATTATTTTTTCTCTTAACTGAAATATTAAACCTTCAAAAATAAAGCATTATTACCAGTTACTTGAATGGATTTTAATATTTTTAATGCAATAAGTTAATATATGAATCTTATATACCTAGATTCATTGTAATCATGACTGAGTAAATCCTTGGTGATGGCATCTTAGGGTCTTATGCCTCAGACAATTGACATTCTGAGAGTATGTTGAGATAAATAAGTATGTGTGTCTTTTAAGTGTCTCTGTATGACAGACACTACAATCATAAAGATCCATGCCTTATTTAGAATTTGAACTTGATCACATCAATGCAGAATTGCCTTTTATTAACCGCCATGCCAACCTCAAACAGCGAAGTTATTTAAAATAATGAAGTTAAGCTAAGTTTATCTGTGTTGTCCTTTTTCATGCACCACGGAACTATGGTATCATATGTTATAATTTTTGAAATTCTTCTAGAGTCATGAAAACTATATTATATTTAATATTTTTGCAGCATGTAATTATAATATTATTACTAAACAAATGCCAGTCCATTCACCATCAGGTCATTAGTCGACATGCTCTCCAATACGTTTTAACAATACAGTCCAAATCATTTAGTGCAAAACTCTTGTCCAGATGAGCAGGACTCACACAGAACACATGGTGTTCAGGTGCATTAGTCAGTTTAAAGTGAAACAAATAGGTGCTAATAGACAGTCATGTCCAGTTGAAGACGGCCACAATGGTTACACAGAGCAAGTCTGGGATACTGTGAATACAACAAAATATGCTCCAGGGCTTAACACGAGCAATGTGGGAAGCCACGCGATGCCATGATTGCTTAAAAATTCTCTTTATTTCTACTTTAGCAGAATGGAGCAGAAGGTCTCTATAAAACTTTTGGAGAGTATCAGTTCCCTTTTTTTGCCAAAAAATCTGCCATCTTGCTTCTACAGAGACCACAATGTGTTGGTATCCATTGAAAAGCAACCTTTCCTTGAATCCTTTTCAGGAGTTCCCTGTAATTTTGTATGCTGGAACTCCCATTCTCCTGGTTGCTTGTCAAAGCCTGGAGAGTAAAGATAGAATTTGAAAAATTACAGCCTTCCCAAGAGGGGACAGCTAGTTATGTATACATATTATTAAAATATTAATTAGGATTTACTTTAATAATGAATGAATAAAGTTGATTTGTATGAAAAGTTTAAAATGTTTAGTGTTCTTATAAAATTTTTACATGTTGTTGATGCCATTAATTGTAGTTCCCTTTTTTGGGGGCTAGGGGAAGGTTGCCTGAAAAAGTTTTAAAGTTTATACATCTGATCCCTTTATTTTTTCATACTGAGTTTTTTTTTTAATTGAAAAATTTTTATTTGGTACTCGTTTAATATTTTTTATAAATGAAATATGTAAAATTAAACTAATGAACTGAATTAGGCTACTGTATATTGTAATACCTTTGAGCTGAATGTTATATAATTTAAAATCACTTTTGAATGTTTTTTCACTAAAAAATGAAAATTTCTCAAATTAACTTGTATATGATTCCATTTTATTAACTAAAATTAATTTTGTTTTTTATTGTTGCTAGAAATTAACTTTGCTCAAGCATTGCCTATATATGCAGGAAAATTAGTGCATTGTCTTGGTATACATATTTTTTATTATGTGATTTCTCCTGTCCAGTGAAATAATCTTATTTTTATTAACTCTAAGAAATGTATGATTTATTTTAATTTACTTGCATCCTTGCTTATAGAGATTTTAGCAGCTGTTCAGTGAATCGTTTCAGCTGCAAGAAATAAAGGCCTTTTAATTTGTATCTCAAAAATCGTGCAAGTTGTATTTTGTATTGCTTTAATTGTATTTAATAATCAAACCTAGATATAAATATCACAATTGGGAATTGGAACTATTGATAAAGTATATACTTTTGACACCATCCTGTGACTTTTAATCATTTTCTTTTTTTCTCTTCCGAAAAATGTATTATTTCAGAAATATAAAACTGTCATTTACTTAAAAATGCAAAAAGAAAATGTATATAACAGGGATGGCCAAACCTTGTGTCAGTAAGAGCCGTATGTTGGAATTCAGGAACATTCGAGAGACACAGCTAGACTTTTCAAAAGCCCCAAGTCCATATTTACATCATTTTAAAAATAGTGAAACAGGCTTCAGATAGAAAGAAACTTCTGATAACTTTGTAAAAAGAAATATAATAAATTAATTTCTTTTTTACATTGGGTAGTTTTAGTTTACCTTATTTCATACATGGATTTTATTTGCATGAAAGCCACACTATGGCCACCCTGGTATATAACATAATTTTGTATCAAATGTCATATTGCATATTATAGCTCTGGTTTATCATTTATTCATTATTTTTGGAAGGAGTAATATTACTTAAGATTTATATATTTTAAGATTAATTTTTTGATGAAAGGTACAAATTAGTTGGAAATGATATTTATTTATAATCTTTATTTCTAATATGATTCTGTATGACTCCAGTTGAGAACCACTGCTTCAAATCAAGCTAAATTATTTGTTATTTATTATTTGTACTGTAGCAGTATAAATGTGAGATGTACTATCAGGGCCGAAATAAAGGCTTTTAGAGGCCCTAAGCACTTAACCCTCTCAAGATTAAAAATGAAATCTGCCTTGAAACATAGTCTCCTGTTAGTCTCGAAAGGGTTAAAAGAGCTTTGCCCTCACCAATGTGTTTAGACCAGGTCCCCCCCCCCATTATTTCATCTCTCTGTCAGTTCTGGTTGAGCTACAGCAAATGGTAAAGCTACAGCAAATGGTACATTATGGTAAAACTGGCAATGGGAAATTTTTTGGCTCCCCCTTTCCTAAATATTCTAAAGACCTTTTTGTTGTATCCTTTTTCCTTGGTCCCTTAAGTATGTGCTTATGTTGCTTAATGGTTAATCCAGTAATGTGTGCTATCGATAATAAAATATGTTAGAAGTAATTACGAAAAGTTAATATTGTAATTAGTCTAGTATTTAAATTATTAACAAGAAAGCATAGACCATATATCTATGATAGAAAACAATCAGATTTTTATTAAACTCAATAAATATTGTTTTTATAAAAATGTGTAAGAAAAATTGAAATTTCAATTTGTATTAAACTTTGTGCATTTAGAGCCGAGATTTTCTATGGTGTTCTTGTTATCTTCAATGTTATCTATGGTGTTCATGTTGTTTTTAATATTAATTTTACATAGTTCTTTTTATATTTTATGTCAAATATCAAGTTACAAATTTAATTATTTGTACATCAGAGAGATAATTTGAGATGAAACTAAAATAAGTAGGAACTCAGAATTAATAATAATAGTAATAACAGTACTTTTCAAGTGCCTCAAATCAATTTTTAACTATAATTCTTCGATTTTACTTCTAATTTTATTGTTAGTATTCTTAAACAATTTCTTAAAAATCAGTATATTTTCATTTTCGTAAGTTTTAGCGCAGCGTTTTCTAATACTGATATAAAATAGCACTATTAGTTAACAGTATTCTAAATATAGATAGATTAAAATGTTTGTATTACAATTAAAAATAATATATATAGCTATTTTTCCATTATGTATATAAATGAGTAATGGACATAACTATTGCTATTTACTGATCAGTTTTATTTTATTTATATCTAAATTTTTGTATGGCTTAATTTCAATATATATCTATAAATGAGTAATGGACATAACTATTGATGTTTACTGATCAGTTTTATTTTATTTATATCTAAATTTTTGTTTGGCTTAATTTCAATATATGTCTAATCATACATCCTCAACAATTTGAATTCTTTATTTTTATGTGTATATTATATACTATATTAATGTTCATAAAAATTGTGTCTGTCATTTTAAAAATTAAATTTGACAGTAAGGATTAATTTGAAATTTTTAATATACTTTATGTGTAGTGAATTAATAATTTCATTGATGTTAATCTTATGAATTTATTAATATAAACATCAGAATTTTTGCAAGTCATGTTTTTATTGCTGCTTGGATATTTTTTATGTTTTCTAAATATACAGATATATATATATATATATATATATACACACACATACATACATATGTATATGATAAGAAAACTTTCTGTAGGAAAGGAAGGAACAGGAATTTCTGTTCCTTGGAGATGGTATATGGAAAGTTTTCTTATCATAAATTATTATGAATTATCGGCTTATTACTTTGCAGCTTTAGCACAAGCCATAGGCTTTTTAATTTACTTTTCATTACATTCATTTTGAATATACATACGTATACATACACATTTATTCATACATACAAGCTATTTAGGGGAAATGGCAGCTATAGGTTTTATTTATTTTTTGTATGGCCTCCATTGAGTGAAAATTCCAATTAGAATAATATTGATTAGACTTTAACTTGTAAATATAAAATGTTCCAAACCTTTATGTGCATCATCCACAGATATATTAAAGATTGAATTGCCTCATATGGATTGCTTTTCACTACATGTATTTGATTGAAATGAATTAAACCTTGCGTTCTGTAGCTAGCTAAGTTTCGTATCTCCAAGGAGAGCTACAGAAGTTGCTAATTTTAGTTGTCACTAGTTCTGTATTGGGTAAAGCAGCACTATTATTAAATTTGTATCTGTGCTATATTACAAATATTAAGTACAAATATCTTGGCAAATTTTCCATATAATATGTATAGAGCTTATTGCAGCATAATATAATAATTATTTTCTAATTTAACTTTTTCTTTATGAACCAAGATTTTATAGTTATGAAATCTTCCTAGTTCCAGTATTGTAACTGTTCTCACAAAATTCTGTTTCTTATTTTGAGAAACTTCATAATTGGAAACTTATGTCAATAATCTCTATATAAGGAAATAAAACCTATAGCTACTTTTTTTTAACATCCTGTATTATAATATGATAGATCTCACTGCTAATTTATTAAGAAATGAATGAATAATTAGAGTATCCAGATGATCTTTTATATGAAACGATGACTGTTTTTCAATAAATTTATTTAAATTTTGAAAAATTGAGAAATTTTATTATTATTTTTTTTAAATAAAGTGAAGAACATCAGTTGAATAAAAAAAAGGTTTAATACTACATTCAGTGCTTTCTTAAGTTAGCAATGATTCCTTAAAAAATAATTTAATAATAAGTTTATCAAATACTTTGAAGTTTAATACATTTCAAGAGCTGGCAGTGATTCCTTTAAAAAAAAAGTTTAGACATAAATTTAATGAAATTTGCTTATGGTGTTTCAAATTAATTTTGCCACAAATCTGAAACATTAAAAGTAATTTTTTTTTAAATTCCATGCAGGAAGAAGCTGTTAAGTTTCTCTGAGTAGAATTACCGAGGAATCGGTCATACCTATGAATATAAATTCAGTTCGCATTTGATGCCAAAAGATTAGTCAAGCATGATTTATTAATATTCAGTATTCTTTTTTTTCATTAAAAATTATATATAATATGAAAATTTGATAATTATTTGATGTAATATGTAACAAAAAAAAATTATTGTATTAAATATACTTTAGACTCTGCAACAAATGAATAAATAAATGTAATTCATTACTGCTTTTTTCCAGGGGGAGGCAAAGACGCATGTTAATAAAAAAAAAATTATCCTTGGCTATTGGCTTCTATGTTTGAAAAAGCATAACTACCTTGTTTCCCTGAAAGTAAGACTCAGTCTTATATTTATTTTTGCTGCAAAAAACCCGCTAATGCTTATTTTCAGGAGATGTCTTATTTTTCCTGCACATAATTAACATCTGTTCAAGGAACACATTTCTTCAGGTTTAAGAAATACATTTATTCATGTTCCAGAAACATTCAAAAAATAACAAAATCATTTACTCTAATACAACCATGTTGTCATCTTCTGGAACATCGTCATAAAGCTCCAAATCATAAATTCCAGCCTAAAAGTTTTTGCAACTTTATTTCTTCCAAGACCATTGGCCCTAGCCTCTCATGTTGAGCAATAGAGCTCTCCTTAAATGAGCTCTTCTTGTCCACATAGCCTGTTTGTAGGACACTAGCAATGCAGCTGAACATTATTTTATCCCATGCATTCTTCGCTCAAGTAACGAACGACTTCTTAATGCATGCACTTCCGTAACCAGTGGTGAGAATGTATATTGCAACTACATGTCTCCGCCAGCATTCATATATAATGTGTTCCAATTCAGGAAATAATGTTTGCTGACTCTGAACCAAAACTTACACTTCTTGGCATTTTTCTCGTTGACCTGTTGATTGAGGTTACTACACTGTGACACCATTTTTGGACAATTCATCGATCCAACTTCACTTTGCAGAAAGCTGTATGATTTTTTTATTCTTGCACTTTTCCACAGTTCCTTTCTTGTACTCGATGGAATAGGTCTTTCATTTTACACTCATTTTATCTGAGCATCAAATTTATTATCCTTAAAATTTATTATTAAATCAAGAACTAAATATCTGTTGCTAATGCAATGTATTGAATACTGAAGATTCTAATCTGTTGCAACCATGTTCTGTTTGTTTCAAATGTGTATGTATGTTGCATGTGCACTTGATCATTTGGGAATAAGGCACTCATCTGGCTGGCAATCTTAACTAGGACTTATTTTAAGGATAAGGATGTTATTAGGAGTATCCTGAAATATCATGCTAGATCTTATTTTCAGGAAGACACAGTACATGCATACATTTTCGGCAGTTTTTTCATTCCATCAAGTTAGTTCTCAGATATAGTTGGCATGTAAATAATATTAATAACTAAAAAAGATCTTTTTTTTCCCATTAACAAAAGTAGTTCAGTTCGGTAATTAAACTTATTTTCCATATAACTTGCAGAGGTTTAGATTTAGCTCCTGTCCTTCATTAGATTATTTCTTCATTTCAATTATACATCTATAACCAAAAGTAAAAATTTTTAGATGAATATATGCATAAAATATTTTTACAAAACATGAAAAAAGGATTCCTTCTACATGTGAGAAAAGTGAGCTGCTGATTCGAATTTGTGAATCAAACTGCAATGTATTTTTTAAATTAATGTTAATTTAATCCTCCTTTATGTATATATATATAAATATATACACATAATTACATCAAAAGGTTTGCAACTCAGCCTTTTATCTACCTCTGATCTCTAATAAATATTTTTTATTTTCTAAGTAACTTACTATGAGTTATATGTGCTAATCAGAAGTGATTCTATTCCAGTGAAAGAATCATAAAAGATCACTGAAATTTTACATCAATCACAGTAATTTTTTAAACTTCAGTAGTACTATATAGCTTTTCTTTTTAGCAAAAAAATAACTGAATTTTGTTGTGACTTTTTACAGTATGATAATTAATATAAAAATAATGTATTCAAGGTTTTGTTGTTATTAATTACATAATGTTATTGAAATGGACAATGCTAGTTTGGTATATCAAACAGTACACAAATTTCTTAAAAAGAATAATCAGTATAAAGTGATTTAAAAAAATAAGAATAGCTATTCATTTTGTTAAGATGGATTTCAGTTGTGCAACTAATTGAATGAAAAGACTAAAAACAGAGAGCAGTAGAAGAATGCATACATATATTATTTGTTGTTTATATAAATTGAAAAAGTCTTGGTTCATTCAAAAAATAAATAAATAAATAAAAATTGGAACTTGAACATTATATGTTCAAAATCACGAAGCACTGAAAATAATAATTTAAACTGTCTGGTATTTACATTAAAACATTTTAAATCTTGATGCATTTATGCATTCAGTCATTGAAAATTTACCATGAAAGGAAGTAAAATAAAGTGTTTGTATTTGTTGTCAATCACAACTGTTACAACAGAGTTCATAGATCAAAGAATTATTAATTACTTGAGGAGGTTATATAGTGTTTGTTGAGAATGATACAAGCAGTGGAATAAAATTGTGTAATATTATTTTAGTCTATAATTTTTAATTATTGCCAATGCAAGTATCTTCTTAGCTTAAACAATGCATGGAATAACAATACAAAAGAAATTTTTATTAATGGTTAGAAAAATCTCCCGAACATTTACGTATTGAGGTAATATAGCTAACAATTTTCAAATGCCTTGAAAAAATATACAGCTTGGCTTGCCACGAATAAAGAAGCTTAGTTTTAGTACTGTTTCGTATACTCTGAAAAAATACTAGATAATGAATAATGGAACAAAAAAGTGAGAAGATTAGAATTTGGAAGAAATATCTTAACTTTGTTAAAGATAAAACAAGTAAACATCTATTTTGTTGGTTCATCATGAATTGTATAATATATCTGATATCTTAAAATTTTGAGGGAGATGTTAATTCAGCAACAGAGATCAATTTAGATAGAATTCGGCAGATTCTTTAAATTTATGTTATGTTTAAATGAAGCACACCTTCTTGATTTTCTGTTGATGAATAAAATGTATTTTCCTTCCTAAGCTTTAAGTATTATTCATAATCTGAATGATTACTTAAACTTCTTTTATTTAATCCAGGTGAAGTTTTAAATTTTAATATTCACCTTCAATAAATGTTCTGTTAATACAATGCATCACTCACATAAATCATTGGCAAGTAAAGTAAGAAACATTTTCACTTAGAATTTTAAATAAATGTTCTGCTTTCAGCTGAAAGTATATACACAGAATGGGAAATGCTAATGAATATTCAAAAGTGTATCTGCTGTTATATGCATACTGTCAATGTTATATGGAAAGATATAAGGGCCAGCAAGATTTGAAAGGTTTGGATTTTGTTTTTAAACATTTCAAGTTGTTCTTTTTGATGAAAACAGTCATAATAATAAATTAAAAGGCAAAATAAACACAAGTATGTGTAAATATATATATATATGTAGTTTGTGAGTTTCAAGTAATCCTTTGTTCTTAAGATTTTTTTTCATGTAGTAAAACCTTGTTTATAGTTTTGAAAATCTGGATACTCTTCTTATGACATATGAAAGAAAAGCACATTGATAATGAATTTAAAATTAGGCAAAAATCAATTCTCAGTTGGCATTGGTTTACCAGAAAAACTGTATTTCAAGGGAAATAAGAACATGGAATTTCTTCTTCAAGAAACAAAAGTATTCTGTCTTGTAGGCTAGAAACTGTGTTTTAAGTAGGTGAAATAAATAAATAAAAAGAAGTAGAATTTGTTTCATTTCCTATAAAACCAATGTCAATTTAAGATTGACTTCTGTCTTATTTGAAATTGTTATATTGTTCAAGTAAGCAGCATTTACAAAATTTTGAAGCGACCAATACAATTAGCAATTCACTATCCCCTTTTTTAAGAAACATTTTCACTTAGAATTTTAAATAAATGTTCTGCTTTCAGCTGAAAGTATATACACAGAATGGGAAATGCTAATGAATATTCAAAAGTGTATCTGCTGTTATATGCATACTGTCAATGTTATATGGAAAGATATAAGGGCCAGCAAGATTTGAAAGGTTTGGATTTTGTTTTTAAACATTTCAAGTTGTTCTTTTTGATGAAAACAGTCATAATAATAAATTAAAAGGCAAAATAAACACAAGTATGTGTAAATATATATATATATGTAGTTTGTGAGTTTCAAGTAATCCTTTGTTCTTAAGATTTTTTTTCATGTAGTAAAACCTTGTTTATAGTTTTGAAAATCTGGATACTCTTCTTATGACATATGAAAGAAAAGCACATTGATAATGAATTTAAAATTAGGCAAAAATCAATTCTCAGTTGGCATTGGTTTACCAGAAAAACTGTATTTCAAGGGAAATAAGAACATGGAATTTCTTCTTCAAGAAACAAAAGTATTCTGTCTTGTAGGCTAGAAACTGTGTTTTAAGTAGGTGAAATAAATAAATAAAAAGAAGTAGAATTTGTTTCATTTCCTAT
Source organism: Stegodyphus mimosarum (assembly GCA_000611955.2). Lineage (NCBI taxonomy): Eukaryota > Metazoa > Arthropoda > Arachnida > Araneae > Eresidae > Stegodyphus > Stegodyphus mimosarum. Next base: position 127,710 of record KK112721.1, on the reverse strand, counting down.
AAAACCAATGTCAATTTAAGATTGACTTCTGTCTTATTTGAAATTGTTATATTGTTCAAGTAAGCAGCATTTACAAAATTTTGAAGCGACCAATACAATTAGCAATTCACTATCCCCTTTTGTATTGATTTGCATTAAGCGTAAAATAACAAAAACTTAGTTTATACAAATATCTAACCTTTTTTAGAAATCATCATTGTAAAATTTTCATCTTTTGACTTTGTATTAATTTAGTTAAGAGTTAGCAGAATATACTACTTCCTTTGCCTTTACTACCTAACCTAAGTGGCATTAGTAGGCAGTATTATCATGAATTAATTAATCTTTACAGTCACAATATATTTAAAATATTTGTGAAATGTTAGATTTAATCTGTATATAAATTGTAATAAGTGTGTTATTCTAAGAAGTTATTAATTCTCAGAGTAATACAAGTTTAGCATAATGCAACTACTTTAGAAGTCAGGTAGCTGACAGCAGTATTTTATAACGTTATGTTTTCAGAAACAAATTCTGAAAAAAATATTAACATGGATTGTTGATTGATGATCTCAGTTAAAAAAAGTGTATTAAAACAAATGTTTCAGATATATTTTTAATGAATTGCAGAATAAAAAAAAAATATTATGCACAAGAAACAAACAAATCAAGCATTTATCATTTCCATAAAATTTTTTGTTTTTTTATTTTCAGTATCTTCTAGATTCTCAAAATAATACAATTTTTAATGCTTTATAATAAGTATATAAGAGCATAAATATATGTAGTTTATAATTCTTTGGAGTATTGGTATACTTTTGTTAATGTCTATGTATATTAATGTGTAAAGTTTATATAAACCTTTGTAGGTGTTTTCTTTTTTAAATCACTGCACTTCCGCTTTTATGTTCTTCTACCAAATGTACCACATATTCAGATGAGTAGATTTATTTAAGATAATTAATTCTACAAATATTAATATTATAATTTATTGTAAATAATTAAAAATAATCAATGCATATTGCTTGTATCTCTTGTTTCACTTTAAGTCAAAGTGATTTAAAAATTTGAACTCTTGTAGATAATATTTTTTTTTAATCCTTAATGTTATAGAACAGAAAATGCTTTATATTTGAACAGAATATTTTTTTCAAAATTTGTAAAAATCAAACGGGAGATAAACAGAAATGAGAGTAAAAAATGTGTCCTGTATCTTTCATGTTACAACTTAAATCACTTGTCTGACAATAATATCAAAACAAGTGTATGAGTTTTATCATGGTGCAGAGTGTGAGACTGCATGTTACTGGCGTGGACACCTAACAGGTGACAGTACAACTCACTTTGAAAGTAATGTACAGTACCCAATTTGAAACAGGTCAAGCTAAATTATCTCATTCTGTTTAATCTGTTCTAAGATAATTAATTCCAGTGAAGGGATTTTTACTAAAAATGTTTCAGAATTCAGAAGATACTTGAAATAAAAACTATCGGAAATGTTTCATCCTAACACTAAATTCAAATTTTCTTCAATTACACAAAATTTAGTCATCTTTTCAAATTAAAAATATTGATTTTATTATTGTCAATCCTCAACCCCCCCCCCAAAAAAAATACAGGGTGTTTATAAAGTCCCGGACCCATTTTGATGTTTAATAACTCATAAAGTAATGAAGATATAAACAAACGTATGGCATTTATTGATGGAATAACTTATATATTTTCCTTTTCAGGTTTGAATATCTTTATTTTTGTAAATATCGTCTGCAGTGTGGTTAATTTCAGATAATTTCATTTTCCAGTCTAAATATCGTCTGCTTATTAATTGCATTTTTCTCTCTTTTCCTTTGGGAATTGTAATCCCCAAAGGAAAGATCCTCTTTGACTTTTTCCTTTGGGGATTTGTAAAGGACAACGTTTACAGGAGGAGAGTGTCGAACATGGATGACCTAAAAGCCAGAATGACAACCGCAATAGCCTCTGTGGATGCCGACATGCTTGCCGGTACCTGGTGTAAAATTGAATATCGACTCGATATTCTCCGTGCGACGAAGGGGGCACACGTGGAAGTTCATTGACAAGGGTCATGAAACTTTTAGAGTCTATCTAACCATTTATGTTATTAATTTTAATCTAACTTTATTATTTTATGAGTTATTAAACATCAAAATGGGTCCGGGTCTTTATAAACACCCTGTATATATGTGGTGTAATTCGTTTATGTAGCTGTAGAGATGCGAAAGCATTAATTGTTGCAATCACTTACACAAATATAATCCATTTCTCACACATATATTTTATGTGTGAGAAATGGATTGTATTTGATAAGACTATTATTAAAAGAAATTAAATTTGTTTGATGCTTTCAGCATTTTCTAATGTGAACACTGTTAAAAATGATTTTTTCCCCTTTACATTATTGATGTATCAGTTTTGATAATATTTCAGTATTATGTATGAATTACTGATTTTGAAATTACACTGGTTGGTTGTTCAAAAATTATAATATTCTGTATGTTGACTGTATCTTGTCATAGTTTACATGTAGAATTGTTATTGTTGCTAAGTTTTAAATTTTATATTAAAAAAAAACTGTGAACAGATTGGATTTTTTTATTTATTAAAAACTCTCTAGATGAAAAAATAAACTCAGTTTTCATTCACATAGAGAAATTTCTGAAATATCAGTGTATAAATAGAAGTATATGACTAGAAAATATAAAATTTTAAATGTTTTGACATAATTAGTAGACAAGGCACATCAAACTTGTTGAATTAATTATGAGAGATTTTATTGTCATCTTCATCATTTCAGAAAATTTTCTTATCAATAGCCTTTTTTATACCTGTGTGGAAGAAAAATAAGCATTAATTTTTTTTAATGCTAGCCTATAAAATTCTTCACTAATTTGATGCAGTAGGGAGTGCTCATATACAAAGGACTATCAGTGATTTCACTTTTTTGGATGTGAAAAAGAAATTCTTAAAATAAAATTTTATTTAAAGAACATCTTAATAATAATAATAATACTTCAGATGAAAAGAATACAGTTTATGTAATATATTCTGTAATACCGTAACCTGATGAATGACTTGAGAAAAAGATAAAATACAAATATGTAAAAAGAAAAATCTATGTTAAAAATACAATAAACATTAAATACATCAAAATTTTAAAATTATAACAACAGTATTATAAATTGTATTCTTGAATTAATAAATAAAGGTTCTACATATAAAAACTTATTATTTAATTTTCAACAATATTTTAAAAAATAATCTGTTTTACAGTTATCTTAATTCCTGTAATTTTAACTCCAGGTGAGCTTTAATGTTTTATCTGATCATTTACTGTCAGAATTACTTCAACCATTTTTAATATGCAGGTGTATAAAGTAATTTATATAAATATTCAAGGCAATAAGATAATACCGATTTATAAATTCTGTAACTTAATGTCTATGTGAAACATTTTTTGATCTTTTAAGACTATTAACATCCATATAGACAATTGATACATTGGTTTTCATAGAGCCAGGAAATGTGAAGAATCAGTTAAATCCTCACTGGGATTCAAATCATGTATCAAGTGAAAGTGTGATAATTCCTTATCTATTGTTTTGCTGTGTTAATTCTATCAATAATGAAAAATTATTTTTGATCCATATCAGCTCTGAAAGTTAATTATCCCAGTACACCTAAATAATTTTTAAAGGAGTTGATGCTGAAAATAATGACAAAATACCATAACTTTGCTGTCTTCTTTCCCCTTTGCAGGTTAAATGCAGCAAAAGTGAGTGTTTCTTTTTTTTTTTTAAGTGTTTTAACCCCTTAACTGCCACGGGCATATATATACGCCTTGCTCAGCCAATGCGTTATCTGCCCCAGGCCTATATATATGCCCTTCTGAAATGCTATCTTTTACTTTGCGCTCCTACCAGTAAAATTATTCGCAAAGCTTTGGAATGCAATACCACAATGACCTTGACAGAGTATGTAAAGGAGGATACTATTTCAGAGAAGGGAGGGGGGAAGACCTGTAGAGGGTAATGTATCTGAAACAGTGCAAATGATGGCTGCTGAGTTATTTTTTATTCTGTCTCTTCTGTTTTCGTTTACTGTTTGTGTTCGGTGCTTTTTTACGAATATGTACGACAGTGAAATAGATGATTACGTTCTGTCATCTTCAGGATCAGACACCTCAGAATATGATATTACGTTAGATGAAGAGGACTGCGATTATTTTTCGAAAGATGCTCGACTTTAGGTGCAACTTGATATGAAAAACTTGGCTATGCCGCCTCCACGCTTTCCATTTCGGTATACTGATTTCACAAGGTATAACATTGAAACCCGATATTAGACTTTAATGGTTTTAAAATAAATTGATCGAAACTCCATTTTGGGAGATCTTTTTTATTATACATCTTTTTTAGTATGCAGAGATCATTTTTATCAAGGCATATTTATGATTATTTAATTAAGGAGAAAACCTGCATGCCTAAGGAATGAGAAGCCTTGTTAAGGGAAATTGTCCCCAGGAAATAAAGGCCTATGTAATTAAAAAATTTAAAAAAAAATGATTGTTTATTTATCCATTTGGCCTCCCTATTCCTCAAAGGGATCAGAAACAGGGCTAAACTACAAGAGCTTCATAATTTTATCCAACTCAATTGCTGATCCTCCTAACTGGTAGAAAAATGACTGCTTTCCAAACATAATAATTCTGCATAATTGCTGTATGTATACTGTGGGGGAAAAAAGGACAGTTTTATATCTCCCGTTTTACCGTCGATTGACGAAATTCAACTTGCTTTTTTCATTTCTCGAAAGCGCGACTTAGGATATGTATTAGATTTATATGTAGCATTATTCTAACATAGGTATTTTGACATAAAATCGGACTTTTACTGAAATAACATGCCAATTTTTTTCCCATATTACAACTTATATAATGCCAAACTACCAAGTTTTGTAAAAAAAGTACTTTTTAAAAAATTAGCTCTCAAAATTTTAGCTCCTCAATGTTAATTGAATTTGGTATATATTTACTAATATCTCTTTTTTCTACTAAATTTATTTGATTCTTCCTTATATCATATTTTGAAATTAAGTTCATTTCAAATAAAATTTGCCAATTTTTTATGATTTGTTTTTTAAATTCGTATTTTAAATAATTTTTATAAATTTTTCGAAAAACACTTTAAATTATAACCTATACAATTTTTGCCAACATTTTAAAATAGATTTATTTCTAAGCATACCTGGAAAAAAATAGTTTTTTATTCAAAATTTCGCAAGATTTACGTGAATTTACATTTTGGCGTATTTTGAAATTTGGCATATTTATTATAAGCGATAATAACGAAAATGGTTTACATTATCTGTTAAAATTATTTGAAAGTATGAAAGATGACTTTTCCCCCTCATGGACAATGAAAAAAAAGGAAAGAAAAGGAAAATAGGTTGCTATAAATTAAGAAATTCACCAACTGAATTATTCTCGATGCAAACTGAAAAAAAATCCGTCAAAATAAATTTTTAAATTTCTCCATAAATTTCTCACTAAAAATTACAAAATTTAATATCTAGGCATAATTTGAGTCGTAGAATCGAAATATGGAAAAAAATTGCTATGTGATTTCAGAAAAAGTCCCAATTTTGTGTCAAAATACCTATGTTAGGGCAATGCTATATATAAATATAATATATATCCTAAGTTGCGCTTATGAGACATTTGAATTTTATCAATCAGCCCAGTAGAACGAGAGATATTCTCAACAAGACTACTAGTTTTTTTTAATCAAATATAACATATATTTTCACAACTATGAACTAGATCTTTGTTAAACACAACATGTATTTACATTGAATAAAGTAAGTTTTGTTACAGGCTGCTTTTATATGAGGAAAATATTTCAGATTTAAAAAAAAAAAAAAAAATGTGTAAATTTTTAAGCAAAAATATGAAGGAGAGATCCCCTTGGGAAAGACTTTCTAGGAGAAAATGGTTCCTATATATAACATGAATAGGGAAACTACAAAGATATACAGATTGTTTGTGTGGATTAAGCTGAATTGAACCATTATTTAATAAAAAATCTTATGTACCTTGGCCACTGCTGTGCCAAATTTTAATTGCTTTGCAATCATATTGTAACTGCAATTATAGCAGCACTAACTGTAGTTTTAACTACAAAATAATTATAATGTAATTACCAAGTTCAACCAATAACAGATTGCATAAATTTCAGAGATAAATTAAAGATCTTGCTCTAGATCTTAAAATACTTTGTCAGATGGCAACATTTTAACAGTCTGCTATTCATCAGGATATATAGAAAATAAATTAAAGACTTTATACTTTGCCAAATGCCACTTTTACTTTATACTTTGGCAACATTTCTGAAAATTCACTGCAAGTATGATTAATTAAGTTTTATGTTTCACACTATGACAACACTTGTCACAGGCTGGTTCTAGGTTATTTTCATCGTTCTTGTCTGCAAATTTCCTAGGCATAATCATGTATATACATTCTATTTTCCGAGGATGGCATTTTTTATGATAAATAAAAATGTGCCTTTCTCAATGTGATATAAATTATGAATACTAATTAATTTAATTATATGTTAATTACAGTTAACATACATACAATTCTAACTGCATTTATAATTAATTATATTGTAATTACAAATTGTGAAATTAACATACATACTGATGATTTTTCCTATTTTTTGATTGCCTAACTTCAAATAATAACTTTGTTAACGTAAAATTTTATAGCATAAAACCCCTATGGATTTCAAATTAAGTACTAGGTTTAAGGTTCCTTAAAAGTAATTTAATAAAAAAATTAACAAGTTCTTCAGAAGTTAGCTCAATATATATAAACAAAAATGAAAAAAAAATTTAACTGCATTATGTGACGTATAATAAGATGTATACATATTCACTTTTAAATCAACTTTTATTATCAAAATAATGAAAATACTAATAAGTACCATTGCCTACATACCCAGAAAGTATGATACTGCTGTTAACATAATATTTCTTTGTAAAATGTTATTTTGAATTGCACTGTATTCAGTAAATACAATCTTGACACATACTTGGGATAGGTACTATAGGTAAAACTATAGGTATACAAACTATACGTAAAGTCTTTTGAAATAATGTTTCTATATCATAAAACTTATTAATTTACATAAATATCCAATTGTCAACTTGAAATATGAAAACTTTGGAGGTTCTTGTGTAAAAACTGGAAGGTTTTAGTGTGTGAGGTAACACTATTAAAAAGAAATCCAAATTGATTTACATTCACTTTATAACAGATGACTCGCGTAATCACTTTATAATAAATGATTCAAGTAATTGGAATATTTATAATATGATTCCGATATAAAATACATTGATATTTAATTAGATATTCTTTATTTCATGTTATTTTAAGCTACTTTTGTTTCATAATTTTCTTATTCTTTTATACTGAGGAAATCCTAATTAGTAAAATTAAGCTTTTATTTATCAAAATAATTTCAAATATGATGAAAACAAAATTAATGTACATACTACTGTGTGGATAAACTTAGTTCTGCATCACATATTGATGTAACAAAAATTAAATACAAATATTATTCAACTGATTAAACAAATATCTTTTTTAAGAAAGTTTACATATGTCAACACAATTTAGATTAAGAATTCCATAAGAAAATATATGTTCAAAATTACTTGGAGTCCAGGAATGGAATTTGCACAATTTAAGTTTTATTAATTCAATAAATTTTATTTATTGCTGAGAAACATTTCCCTTATTAAAAGCTGGGATGTGTGATCAAAATCCAAGAGAATAGCAGCTATGTAAATGTGATAAACGCATTTTATGAAACTCTACCTGAGAATTTTTTAGTAATTGTATTTCTTAGTATTTATTATTTTAACTAAATATTTAAAATGTAAGATATTAGGATAAATTAAGATGAGCTGTGAAAAGTTATAGTAAAATATATAGTCTGTGTAAAAAGCTAATTGAATTATAATTTTAATTCCAAATCAAAGTTAATTTCCAAATTTTAATTCTTTTATGTGGGTCAAATTAAAATTACAGATTGCTACATAATAAAAGCTCATTCAGATTTTTCAAGGTGTGTTCTTTCTGTTAAACATATTTCTTTCTTAGTTACAGTTTTCTGACATAGGAAAGACTAGCTTCAAATGATCTATTTTATCAGGTAGTAGAAATTGTTTTACTATTCACCGCCACAGATTTCATCTGGCAACTTGATCGCATGTATTTTCTTCCTTGATTGTATACCTTGAGACTTTATGTTGGCAACTGCCACAACATTCTAATTTCTACAACTCAAGTAGGTACTTGTTAATATGTTGCAAGCGGACATCTATAAACAATGTTTTTTAGACTTTCCATATCTAAGGGGGAAAAAATCAGGGCTGAAAATGTTAAATTATCTTATTTCAAATTAAAAGAAACTGATCCAATACATTACTTTACAAATTTGAAAAAATTCTAGTTTTGAAGATACACATCATGAAACAGCATCATTTCATTATTCAGATTCTAAAATTTTGACTATGTATATAGTGTGAAAGGAATTTGCTGCCTTGATCTCAAACCAGAAAATGTGAGAAATATCTTAAACCGAAATGCGTTATCTGCCCCAGGCCGTTAAATTAAAACCGAAATGCAAAATTGGTGAAATTCCTCATGCAAATCTGAAAAGTTTTATCATCAGTCATCAGCTGCAAAGTTAGGAAACTCTAAACTTACCAAATATTGAAGTTTTTGACCTTACTCTGTATCCTCTGAATTCATGCGGCGTATCAAAGTGGCAACATATACCCATACAGCCAGAACAGAGCAAGGATATGCATGGATATATACAGCTAAAGAAAACTCTGCATTTTTATCTTCTGTTTGGTGGACACCAGTGGCAAACACACTTTCCACAACAGCATCATTGTCAGTATATGGCATTGTCAAAGGAAATCCATTCACCTGTTGATGAAAGATGTAACAATTTAGGAATATTTATAACTATAAAGCTATAACCTACTTACTAACTACTCATAACTATTCTAAATATCCCTTTAATTTATTATTATTATATTTTTTATTATGTATTATTGCTTGATCTTGATGGCCAAAAAGTAATGCAAGATATTTAATCAAAATTCCACTGTACAGACACATGTTAATATGAATTCTTCAAATGAAATTAATTTTATTCACTCTAAATGCCCGTTTTAAGTCGCGTTTTCGAGACATGAAAAATGCAATTTGAATTTCGTCAATTATAAAAATAAAACGGAAGATATAGAACTTGCCCCCCCTTTTTTTGTGCAGTGTTCATTCTTAGTTTTGAGGTTTAATAGTGAATTAAAAAATACTAAAGTGAAATATATATGTAATGTATCTTTGATTTCTTAATGCATCAAGGATAAATAGTCTGAAGTATTCTAATAAATATACTAATTCTACATACTATTACTACATTCTACATACTAGCTTTTCGAATGAGAGAATTTTAAGCGGAAAAACCAATATTTAATTCATTACAGTTAAATTAATAATAAATTATTGTTGTTTTTAAATCCTTTATCCATAATAAAAAAATCCTTAAATTTTTCAAAATTTTAATGCGAAATATTATAACATACATAGAGTGTTTCTAATATTTCTTCAAATAAGGTGCAGAATTTTATGAAAATAGTATCTATACTGTGAGTAGAGAAAATTTCATGATAATAAACAAATCAAATGGTTCCATGCTAATGATGATAATAATAATATGAAAATAGATAACCATGATTCAAAAATAAAGTCTAACTTTTTTATATGATTACTACTCATATTATCATATTTTATATGATGATGTGAGTATAATTCTTAGTTATTTAAGCATCCATTATGCTTTATTCTAATTAAAAACAAATGAATTATTAATTAAAAGCAAAAATTTCAATATTTTTTCATGCAAAATTCACAAAGATACACTTAATAAATACTTCAAAAGAAATCAAAAAGGGGCAAACTAATTAATTTAATTATAAATGCTATTTTACTTATGACAAAACTATTAACAAGCAAAATGAACTTCTTTCATTTTACAGCCACTCCTTTACTTTGTTCTAAAAAATTCTGAATTTAAACTGGTAACAGGAATGCAAAAATGATTTTAAGTGAATAAATTTGTTCTCCAATTATATCCACAAATTTTGTAAGTAAAACTGTGAAACCCTTTTTTTTAACCACAGCATAATAAACACTTGATTATAAATGAAATTTGCAATGAAATTCTCTTTGTCTTATATACAGCAAAGTCGTTCAAACTTTACTCCCAATCACTTGACATTCATTATAATTCAACAATCACTTTCTTTAATCACTAAAATCTGCTAATAAAACAGAACATTGTTTTAAAATAATAAGATGGCTTATTAATAGCTAGACTGTAATTATTTCTAACATCAACTCTATGGTGCAAACAGTATAAGCATGATTTAATTACTTTAAAAAGTGTTAATTAATCAATATACTAACTAACTCACTTATTCATTTATTCCCCAAAAAATTTAAAGCAATTTCTAAGCTTATTTCACTACATAAAATATATTACTAACTTTGTGCGTACGAAGTATTTGTTCTAATTCTTGTAAGGAATCATCACTAGCTGTTCTACCAGCATTTCTTTCAAGTCTGTAATAAACAAAAGCATTCAAAATTATTGCAGTATAAATTAAATATCATGAAAACTTATATTCAGTAAATATATTTAGTGATATTAAATTCAGCTGTCAGGAAAAATGCACTATTGAAATAAATTTACAGAATAAAACTGCTAGACAAATGAAACTGAATGAATGATGCTGATAACAAGTGCACCCAATTATCAATTTCACAGGAATAAAACAGGTGAGACTGCAAGCTGAACTTAGTGCATTCTTATATTACTAGCTATTCTTCAATACTACAGTTACAGTTATACTATCTTATATTACAGTTACATCTGTGACACTAATAAATCTCGGATTATTTTTGTTCACAACATTTAAATTTTCTCAGTTTTAATATACAACAATATAGTTAATATGATTTCTGAAGGGTTAAATATTTCTTACATTTATTATTCTTTATTTCTGCAATTTATGCAAAATAAATGTTATAACTGCAACATATGCTTTTAGCTCAAACACTGGAGCAGCATACTTTAAGAAATGTAACAGATTGCAAGAGCATATTTTAAAAAGAGTAACAATTTGTAGAAAAGCTTGTTTGTTTAAAAAAAGTAGCATTTAACACTTATGATATGTGCACCTAATAGTTTTGAAATGGGATAATGAACTGAAAAATGATATCCTTCTTCTTCCTGACAAATATGCAACAAATAAGGTAAATGTCACTCTTAAACATACTGAAGTTGTACCAGCAGACACCAAGGCCGTAATCCAATCACTGTGATTAAGGGATTATTAAAGCGATAAAAGAACATTATCATTATGAAATAAGTGTTAGAGTCCTTTATAATATAGATAATAGTGAAATAAATGCAAACTAATTAGCAAGGAAAAGTAGCCTTCTTCATAAGCTTCTGTATTTGTTGAATATGTATTAGAATCCTCTCAGAAAAGACAATAAAGAACCATTTTAATAAACGATAAAATGGAAGAAGAAGTTAAAGAACTAAAAACAATGTCTCAAACTAATTTAAGTTGTAAGAACTTAACACTAGAGTGAATTTTGGTGAAAAAATGAAATTGCAGCATCAATGGCAGAAAATATCTGCCAGTCACTTTCTCCAAGAAATTCAAACACAACATATGATAAACATTCTGAAGAAGATGATGATGATGAAATTTGGTGAATTTTCTGAAATGGTGAGATGAAGGATGCCCTATGGGTATTAAGATCAGCACTAATCAAATAATTTCAAAGTTCAGCATCGGTCTAATAATTTAAGGAAACATGAATATGTACAAATTACAAATAAACTTTTGTATAACAGTTGCAGACAATCAACTATTAATGACTTTTTTCTAATTAAAATGCTGTAAAAGCAAGTATTTTTATTTTTTTAGTTATATTAAATTTGTTAAATTCTGTTGATATTTTGAAGGACATTTTCTTTTTCACTTAATATGATATGGACAGACATGATCACTTTAAGTGTAAGATCACTTCACTACAGTAATATAAAATTAATAATTTAAGTCATATATCACTCATATTTAGTACAAAATTAATATTTTATTTCATTAACATTAATAAAATACTAAAAAGGCAAATTATAAATCATTTAATGTTTTATCTCATATAACATTGGTATAAGATATAAAAATAATTTTATAAATAACCTACTTAAAACTGCTGCTTGCAAATGTACCTACCTATTTAATATTTTGTACAAAACTTTATTGCAGTTGCTATTCCAAGATGTTGCAGTTTTGTATCTCCATTTTATAATGCTTTCTTCAAGATTATTTCTTATGCTTTCTTCCAGATTTTTAACATAATCAGGATCAGTAGAATTATAATTTAAAGCAGTTGGCTTTAAAGAAGGAAAAAGTAGCTTAGACACATAATTAGCAAAATAAAAAAATTTAAAATAGGATTTTGAAGAAATGAGAAACAACATTTCACAAAACCTCAAACAGACATAACTGGACAAAAACTATGAAATCGGTGTATTTTAACATTTTATAATTTTAGTGAATTTATCCAAACAGAAAAAGGAATGAGAATGCCTTTTCCCATACAAAACAATATAAAGTGCTAAAAATATACATTTTAAGGAGGTAATCAATGTAAAATTTGATAGAGGTAAATTTCGTTTCTTCATGCACTATCATTTGCAAAATGAATCAATTATTATTATGTAAATTGAAAATGTTCACAGACTGCAATCTTCAGTTCATCTTTAGAAGAAAAAATAAAAAGTTTTTTAGGGGAAAAAATTATTTCTGAATAGTAAAAATGCTTCAAAAGGAAAATTTCTCAAAACTCTTTAATTTATTAAAAGAAGAAATAATATCTATTAATATTTTCAATATAACTGAATCTTCAATGGATTAAATGCAGGATATCTATGAACTAGAATGAATAAAACGAAACTATTTCAGTATCATATATACAGTACAATTTATATATTCTTTATAGTTTAAAATTTTTATACAGTTTTTGTTCTGCATTTAAACAAATCTTCTAGCTATTTCTGCTAATAAAAATAACCAGCTTAATGTTAAATAAAAAACTAGAAGTATTGCATATAAAATTTAGCCTAAGATCAGAAGCATAATCTAATATTCAGAATTTTAAACTGAAATATGATTAAATTGTAATATCTAAGTGAAGGTCTTGCAAAAATATTAACAGCATATTGTTAAAAATTTTCTACTTTAATTCATTTGTAGATCCGAATTTTTTTCCTCAGTATGAAAAGGTATAAATAAAAATTTGCTCATTTTATTATGTATATATAATACACATACCTGTATACTTCTTAATCCAAGATTAGGAAAGCTACGACTAAAAAATGGTTTCCATTCCCCACTTTTATTCAAATCAAAATTTATTCTAGAAGGATGATTATTCTTTTGGATATTAGCCCAAACCTAAGAAGTAAAAAGCATACTGAAAGAATAAATAATTAAAGAAAGCTCAAATCAAACTTTATAAATCATAACGAGTACTAGTTGTAATGTCTTAACAACCCTGCAAATACTGTAATTTTTAATTCTAAGAAAATCATACATGAAATATAATATTATTACTTCTAGTTGAAGGCAAAAAGAAGTCTTGGTCCTGAATGCCATGAAATAGTTGTTTTTGTATGCAATAAAGAGCAATAGTTAATAAAAAATTCATTAATGTTTTACAAAATATGAAATAGATAATCAAACAAATTAAAAATTCAGGCTTCCAAGTGCCCATGTTTGGTTGGAGGACTATATTATTCAAAATTTGATGGCTCTAAATACCGTTGTTTTTCTACAATGCAAGAAACATCCATGCATTCATGCAGATTCTTTATTATTTGGTTTCTTTAAATATAATATATGGTGATAGTATTCGGTGGCAACAGTTTGAAAAGTGAAACGACGCAAAATGCCATTTTGAGACTAATAGCCCTTTGGGCTAATTATAAAGCTTTTTTAAGACCATTCATTTTTCATAATAATAACTTTTCACTTTTGAAAAACACAGGCATATAAATCAAAAAAAAATTTAATGCAGCTTCATTTACTGGAAGACAACTAATTTATAATTTAACACAAAAAAACTCAATATTTAAAACCAATTATAATGCAAAAATAAATATTTAAGTTTATTTGCTTAATATTTCAGAATGTAAATTACATTATCTGGACTGATTAAGCAGCCAACACTTTGAAGGGGACAGTAATTATCTCTGACACTGAAATGATCTCCAGTTGAAGCATTCCACACAAGCACATCTTTTGATTTCTCCCAAGTGGCAACATAAGCTGTTGGTCCTTCTGGGACTCCAGACCCTAATAGCAGCATTGCTTTTTTCCCAAGATGAAGGAAATAATTGCACAAAAGAATGGCATGCTCCTCTTCATCTCCAGTTAACATTTGAAGGAATTGCTATGACAGAATAAACAAAGCTAAACACAATATTCTTGCTAAAATACACATTTGATACATATTTTTCATATACAATATTATCTCTGCATTTATGTGTAATGCGCTCAAAATATACTGCACATACAGTACAAAGTATAAGATCCAAAATCGTCAACAATTCCAGATTTTTGATTATCAGTTTAAATCTAATATGATGACATATAGAAATTTTAAAATTAAAAACATGAATTAGTTGTTTATGAAATAATGAAGCATTTATGATTTTTTGGTAGACAAAATTTACAGAATAAGCTCAATATTTATTTGTTGGTTTTATTAAACATTTCTTTCAATGTAAATTGTTAAGCTGGTTTATTTTTTGTGCCAATACTTTCTCTTTAATTTTATAGATAGAAATCATTTTTTGTTAATTTCTGAAGTTCTATTGTTCATCATTTATGATCTTGAGGGAGACAAAATTTACAAAAAAGTTAAATATTTATTTGTTAGTTTTTTTAAAGGATTTCTCTGAATATAAATTGTTAAGCTGTTCCATTTTTGTGTTCCGTTTTCTCTTTAGACATCATTTCTCAGACAGACATAATTTTTTGTTCAGTTACAAAATTTCATTATTCAAGTCCTAAAATTGCCAAGTTGAGCATTCTGACTAAACTGTCAATTGAAATCTTTTCATCCTTAAAAACTTCTTTGTCATTTCTTCGCTATAGGAAGCAATTTTTCTGGATTTAGAAACCATATTACAGATTTTGTCATTTAACTGATTGCTGATTGGGGCACTTTCTTTTAGTTAGTTAGTTAAAATTTCTAATTTTTTTTATTACTCATTCAAGTGTTTTTGATCTTCAGTCTTCAACAAATCATAAAATGACTTTTTTTTATAAAATCTCGTTCTACTCATATAATATTTTCAATCATAAGCAATTGTAAACCAAAAAATATTAAGACTCATAATGCATCAGATATCACATTATTAAAAAAAAATTTTGCCATATTATTAAAAAAAATTTAATTGAAATCTGCTTTCAACTTCTAAATAAAAAAAAAATCATGGAAGTTTTAAGAGCCTTAACTATTTCTATAACTGGTGTGTTTCTTATTTTTCACCATTTGTAAACCTTCCTATCATACTACATAAATGTATTACGAATAAACAAACACATCAAGAAAAAGAGAAACACAGAAAATAAAATTTAAAATTAGACAAAACAAAAACCTTATATTTGGCCTAGATTTGAATTAAAATTCTAATTAAAACTTGACTTCAAGAGAAAACAGATACATGTCCTTCTTTGTCAGGAACAAAAGGTTGTTGAAAGAAGGGACCATTGATCTCATCATGATACGTAGGCATTTAGCAACTGCGGTCTTTAACCTATAATTGGTATGTGCATAGGGGTAGTTAGCAGCAATTTAGAAAACAAGAACTAATTAGTGTCACCATTTACGGTGAGAAAATGGTGTATATTCAAGCTGGTGATGATAACTGCACTGTAGGCAGTCTGGGAATGCTACAGTAGTATGTTGCCATCACCCTGTGCCAATTTTAGACTCGAGAAGAGACATTATAATGAAATGGACTTTTAAATTAATAACAGAAATAAATGGAAAAATCTTGATTTGTTTGTTGCAATGGAGAAATACACAGTGCATGAAAACAATACACATGCTATTAACAATACTATGAATATTCAATACTATTTTTACTAATTCGAATTTACTAATTCAATACTATGAAAAATATATACAATGAGAAAAATATATTACAACTATTTACACTACATACATTTGAGTTAGTAAGCTGAATTATGATGCATTGTCCTTGGTCAATTGTATGGAGTGTCAGATGTAGGATCATAATTTGCTAAGTTTACCATATAAGGATAGTAGGAGTTCATGGTTGATTTTAAAAAAAATGAGCAAGTTCATGAGTATGCAATCTTGGCTGTGTGGAGCCTCAAGATCTTCATTTAATTACAGATTATGTACCAGCACGGTGCACTGGTAATATTTGGAAGAAAATTGTTCTGAAAATTCCAAATTTTCTTTCTTTTCCTCTTCCACAACTTTCCCGAGTCCATCAATTGTGGTGTGTTTGCACTTAGGAACAGCTCTTTTGAAAAGACTAAAGGCATAATAGTCCATAGGTGAAACATCACAGGACTTCACAAAAACATGTTGAAAGGTACAGGTCCTTCTTTGTCAGGAACTGATACAATCAATACCTGTATCAGTTTTAATTTTTTCAAAGATTGCACTGGTACTTTTCGAAGTATGTCTTATTGTTTTGCCTTCATGAAGTTTCACATACTGAAAGTCACTGGGATAAAAAAAATGGAATTTCTACTGTAAATATCGACATAAAACTTTCTATCAATAGTATGCTGAGTTGCTTTTAACATTTCTTCCAACTCCTCTTATTGTTTATTCTCCGTTGTAAAAGAATCCTGTGACAATCATAAATCCCTTACCGAAACTTTGAAGCTTCATTCCCAAAACCTGCCAATATGAGTAAATTCTCTTGAGAGAGTCCTCATCATTAGCCGCATCCAGTATCGCTGAGGAAATTAGCAGCTTGCACATCCTAAAAGCCATATGTATAATATTGGCAGGTATACATATATTATATTGCAGCCATATATATAATTTTGGCAGGCTTGGGGGTATCTTATCTGTGAATGAGGTAAGCATAATTTTACAAGTGCCCCTGACCAGAACATGAAGTTAAGGCTTAGGGATGATCCTACAGATTTTCGATCCTCCTAAAAGAAGGGGTGAAAAAAGGCTGTGCAAATAAAACACAGTGTGTGGCTGTTGCTACCAGGTGATAAGCAATTAATAGTGCTGATAACAGTTACAACACGTTAGTTGCTAAACTATACTTGAAGTAAGAGCAAAGAGCTTATGCACTTCCACATTCAGTATTCCAGCTCCAGATGCAAAGGAGGGAGATGCCATGACTATATATGCAAAGAATGAAGGAGCTATGACTGTATTTACACCAAAAACAAAGAGTGGAGCAAAGCAAAAATGAGGGCAATGCCATCTGTCCAAAGAAATAGTAAACAAAACAATAAAAAATAATATTTTAGAACATCAGAAGTGTTAGAAGAAAGGATTGGATTGGAATTAGTATCATTAACTAACAAAGATAAATTTTTCTGAATGTGAAACGCATCAAGAAAATCCAATTCACCAACTGGATAAGTTTATGGATGATTTTTGCAGACTCGTAGTCGAAATTGGGATTGAATTTTTATCTCTATTAGCTATAAAAGATTTGTTTATTTCTTCTTTTCTGACATAAGATTCATGTTCTTATATGCCAAATTTAAATGATCTTTTAGTTTGGCCTATATACCTCAAACCACACTGAAAAAGTATGCTATAAATTCTCCAAGAACTGGAATCAGAGATAGAATCTTTAAGAATTTTCAGCCTTTACTGATTAGGCTCAGACTATTTTTTGACAATGGGTAAAATATTACTATTGTTGCTTTCCACATGTTAACTGGTTCTCCTTGGAAGCCCATTTCACCTCGTCAGGCCCAAAACGGAATCATCTCAGGATCCAGGCAAGAGCTATATTAATAGCTGTGTAGCTGGTGAAACGCACTGCATAAACTTACAATGTATCAACTTTCTTTGCAGAATTTTCTCACTCTTGATAAAGAAGGAATTGCATTTGTTTGCCACTGAAATTAACAGAATTTCGATTAAAATTTATGCCAAACACAAGGTTGTTGTTTTGCCTAAACAGGCAGACATATATATATAGATTTACATCAGATGTACTCCATATATCACATAATCCTGGAAAAGCAATGCTGTCAGACACTGTAGGAATCAGGGAGACAAATCGAGCCAGAAGTTCCTAAATATAAATAAAATTTTATTTAGTAAAATAATTAATTTATACACAAATCTAAGAAAATGTTGAGAACCACTACATTTTGTATTTTCAATAATATTATACAAAAATATATAATTCTGCTGGAGGATAGAAAAGTACTTTAATAATTTTCATGATAATATGTCAAAACCTTCCTTTGTGCTTCAGATTAAACTAGTATGCTATTAGAATATTCTTCAGTACCTCTGAAAGATTGTAAATTTATTCATTTAGTTAGTTCAGGACTTCTCAAATTTTTTGTTTGATCATAAAATACTTTCATTATGAAAACATTTCTGTGCTATACACCAGCCTATACGATAATATGAACTCTAAAAACCAAGCATTACAGGAAAACGTTTTACCAAGAATTTTCACTGGAATGAAAAACTCATTAAAAATTTTATTAGCATGCTACAGTTTTTGCATACCATTAAAACGTTGTAAACTCTTTTTGCATTTTCTTTCTTTTATCAACTAACTTACTTCATAATGTATACAATGGCGTGTAAAATTAAGAGAATGTTTTTTTTTTAAGCATTACAAACTCAACATTAAATCTGGAATTATAATCTTTAAAACTGAGACTGTTGCCCAATACAAATCTTCAAAAGCTTAGGAATTGCAAAGCACTTTGTTTAACTACATATCTTCAGAAAGCTTGTACATATTCAAATTTTAGAAATGTTAAAAATGATGGCATAACAACAAAAGCATAGAACTGTTCAGATACCCAAAATCAAGAAATGCAACCTGTACCAAAACGAACTGCTAAGGATCTTGATTCATCAAACATGCCTTTTAATGCATTAATTGATAGAAGGCCTTTATTTAGGTTGTTATAACTTCTAAACTCATGAAGAGTAGCAGTTATATTTGTTTGGTGAAGATAAAACAACTTCATAAGTAACACGTACTAAGGTAAAGTGAGATACATATCAAACCCAGTTAACATTTGAAATGTCCTTTGGTGTTTTTCCTTATCTTTACAGACTAAATTACTAATGCTGTGATTGTTTATGTAACCAAACATTCGCATTTTCAAATTTAACTGCATTCCATGTAAGTTTTCAATTATATAGACTAGAATAGTGCTAAATTTTCCCCTGTAGGCAGCTTTCAGAATCAAATTTTTTCACGGAATTTTTTTTCCAAGTCACACCTAGTTCCCCTACTAAATTTAGTGGTATTCCAGCTGATAGACTGAGCTACAGATGGCTCTTAGCAGTGCCAGTTTAATGAAAAAACACTTTGCAGATAAAGCTCACTAAATGAGAAAAAACTGGAGGATAAAAATGCACACCTTTAATCATGATGCATATTGAGTTTTAGTGCATGAATACTTATGTGTCACATAGCCATCCATTATCTAATGTATTCCTGTAATATTTATAGTTCTTCTTAATGTAAGAGTTTTTTTATTTAGTTTTGTTGTTTTTATTTTCAAATTTAGTTTTATTAATATTACCCATGCTTTCTTTATATAATGCACAAATACGTTATTTATTGGTAAAGAAAAAAAACTGTTTGAAATATAAATAATTTATAAAAGTAAACAAATTAGGTATGTATGATTGATGTATTTATTAGTGCATTTTATCATTTCGTTAATCTCGCTTTTAACTATTTATTAAAATGCTTCTCTTTCTTCAGTAATGGCCTTGACATTTGAATTCTATGATGATATATTTTATTATTTAGAGCAATTATCTTCATTTTCATCATTAGTAAAGTCATCTGTCATTAGGTAATATTATTTCAAAATATTATTGTTCAATTCCATTTTTTTTTAGGGATCTTCTTTTTCACTATTTTTATTGTATTCCTCTGACAGATGTCTAAGTAAATCTCATTTTACTATCATTTCAATATTTTCTATGCTTAGACATAATTTTGAATTATAATAAATGCAAAACAACAATAAAAGGGAACCATAAGTCTATACACCAAGTAAAAATTACGTCAGAGTAGAAAGTCACAATTTTATGCTACACTTGCAAATTATTGAACAAGCTGACATATTAATTGATTTATAGGAATTGTACGCCCTATTCATATGAAAGAAAAGGAGTAGTAGTCAACATTTTCTGCATTTTAAACTGAGATTTAAAAAAAAATCTATGACTACTGTACTTTTCATGAAAATTAGTATTTTGAAAATAAAAAAATAGGCTGATATTTTTAAACATATTTTTACATTGAAGGGGGATGAATTCATAGGTAATTTAATTATTTTTTAAAACATACAAATTTGCATTGATGATAATTTTTAAAATGTTATATTCTCAGTTGCAATGAAAAACATAATCACTTATTGCAACCAAGGAAATTACTTTTACAAAGCAAAATATAATAAAGAGATAACTAAAACTGTAAAGGAAAAAGTTTCCTCATTCTTAATCTGCTTTAATTAAATTTAAATATAAAAATTTCAAAAGACTTACCATTGTTTCAATTGATTCCTTATTGCCAGCTACCAGTTCTTTGGGAGGAGCGAGTGGACGCAGAAATCTAGTAATGAATATCCATTTTCCACTTAAATCCACAGACATGAGCTTTATCATTCGATCAGGAAACCGAGGAATAATCGTTTGACGCCATTTTTCTACTTCAGCCAATACTTTTTCTGGTTCTCCACTGTCATACTACATGAAATTAGTAAGTTCTTTTATAAAAGATATAACATAGCTTTTTTTTCACATATTAAACTAAAATTCAAATCTTGATATTAATTCCTTGTGAAGAAAAATAATTTAATTTTTATAAGACACTTTTTTGATAAACTAGATCATTCCATACATGAAGCATTTTTCTCGCTCACATGCAGTGGTAAGGGAAATATAGTTTAAAGGCAAATGATCAATTTGACAACTCTGTTCAGCCTATTTAATGGTCCACTGGCATGTAAAAAAATGCAGAAAAGGTTTTTAAAACAAAATGAGTAAGTACCACACAAATTAATAGATATGAATTTGAAACAATGAAATGAAATATGTATTTCTCACGTCTCTCAAAGCGTCTCAAAGAAAAATCTCTCAACTGAATTAGCATGAGAGACGAAACTCTATCCTTTTAAAAAATATAAAATGCAAGAAACAGTAAGGGATTAAGCAATACTGAAAGGAAGCCTTCATCTAAAGAAGATACAGCTATTTAAGGAATTAATTGTTATACTGGAATATGGAATGATCTATTATTAACCTCCTCTTGGAGGAAAAAAAAACACATAACAGCAGTATAGTAAATAACTGTGGCATCTAAAGCAAACTACTAATCAAACGTGATATGTATTAACAAAGGGGCCTACTTTTTTCACATAACAAAGTATACTACAAATACTGTAAAAATTAAAACAATTATAATCAAATATTATAACTCGTTAACCATATTCTCAATTTTGCACCATCAGATTATATTACTTTTTAAAACTTCAAAAATTAATGTAAATGTAAAAAATTTTAGTTTGAAATAAAATGTCCAGTAAAAATCTAATGCCTTCTTTAGGATAAAACACAACATCTCCTACCAGGAAACCGAAAATTTTAAATTAAGAAAGGAACAACTTCTTGTTGTTATTGTGACTTATCTCTCTTGTCTGACAGTAACATCAGAACAAGCCCAGAAAATTCATCATGAGCCTTGAGCAACATACAGGAGACAGTATGACTTTACTCAGTTCTGTCCCCAATTTTGATGGAGAGCACCCTGGGGGAGAGGACAGGACAGAGGGTCTCCCAACCCTTTCCTCTACCACCCACTTCTCAGAGGACTTTCGAATGGCTGCATTTTTAAAGTGCCCCCCATGCTGCACAGACACTATACATTTACAAACATCCATTCCTTCTCTGGGATTAGAACCCTGATCCTTCTGTATGGCAGTCAGTATTGCTAACCACTAAACCAGCTGGGCAGCCAGGAATAACTTAGAAGTAATAATGGTAAAGATATCATAAAAAATTATTATTTTCCCATTATCTTAAACCTTGCTTTAAAATAATGTTACACTACTTATAAGATGACATAATTTAAGTACATTGCATAATTAAAAAATTCTTCAATTTCTAAGAAGAGGCATCTCAGTTTAGTAAATATGATTTTATGTTAATTGATTGCATATTAAAATAAAGTAGCAAACTAGAATACCAATTTCTTTAAGTTCCCACGAATATATTCCCCCTCTTAGCCTCACAAGTTTTGCCATGAAGGCCACTCTTTGCTCAGAGCCTTCAAGAGATGTTCAATAACAATTTAATCAAAGCAAGTTTCATCCTGATTTCTGGCAACGCTAACTTTCCTTTTCTAAGCTACTGGAAACAACTCATATTTGATTTACCAAAAGGAAGGGGTTTATTTTCAATATATATATATATATGTCTGTCTTTATATATATAAATATAAATTATATATATAAAGACATTATACAAAGTTATTATATATATAAAGACAGACATATATATATTGAAAATAATTATGTAGATTACAAATGTAAATGCAGATTACAAATGTAAAATGTTGCAGAAGTGACTCCAAGTTTTACCATGCCATTTCAGAGATGGCTTAAAATCAAACATGAATAGTATATAAAGCCAAACACAGTGCCAACCCAAAACTGGAGTTTCTGGTGTTTTTCTTTAATGTTGTCTTTGGGGCAATTTTTTTCCAAGCATGCTCTGTTACAGAATATAGTATTTTAAATTAATGAAAGTTATTGGTTCACATTTAATAAAGTAAAATGTAAAAAAAAATTAATTAAAAATTCAATAATTGTTATAAATATCACCATTCATAATTTTAATCAAGTCTTAAAGGAAACAAATTCAGCAGACAAATGGAACATTCCTATTTTTTATCATTTATGCTATTAGTAAAATGCATCTGTTCGTTTCACTTTCATCAATGCGATATTGTCATATTTAATGTAATATAATCAGTTAGATCTAGAACTTGAAAAGACTCGTAATTAATGATATGCGATCTTCCATTGAAAAACTTTTTGCTCTTCTTTATCAGTCTTGTTAACTGAAATCAAAAGCAACTCAAAAGGAAAAATTTCAGATAAGATTTTGATTTGAAATAACAAGCTTTAATGTGATTCGAAAGAAATCAAAATGATATGCAGGAAATTTAAGAAAAAATTAAAGCTAATATTAAATTTTTAAAATATTAAGATGAAACAAATTTAATGTGTTTTAACCACATACTTATTAATTAAACTATTTTAACTTCTTATATTATTTAAATTTTTTTTCTCTCAATATTTCATGAAGAGCATATTAATTTTCTTCTTTCAAACAGTTATGTTAATGACAATTTTGCATTAATGACAATTTTGCATTTTAAAAATAAACTCAAAAAACCAAAAGGAAAAAACTATTAGTGATGTGAAAAAAGTAAAAGTTCTTATTAAAGAACTGTATAAGAAAGAAAGATGGTAATGATTAAAAATTTAAATTAGTACAGATTCAGAAAGATTTTACAGATACATCTTTCAAAAACATTTTATTTAATTAATATATGAAGTAAGTAAACTGGACTGATTAGTGAATATCAATAAATAAGCTTTAAAAATATACAAAATTCAATTGTAAATTTGGCATTAATTTTGACAGTGAATATAGAGTGCATTTCAAGAAGCAATTTTTCTCATTTGCATCATGATATATTCTTTCACTGCCATAGAGATACAGCATCCTTGCTATTTGTATCTAATCCTAATACCTCCAAAATACCTCCAAAACTGACATCAGGTAACTGGAGACATGTAGGATTGTATTTTCATTGTTTTTTCCCTCTCTCTATATATATACATATATTGCTTATTTATATTTAAGCTTACAAGTGGTTATACATTTGGTTAAAAAAATTAAGTTTTCAAATAATTGCGTGGCTCAAAACACATAAATCAAATTGTCCCTTCTGAAGCAGTGTTAATGATAAAACTGAAAAATGCTTATATCACATTTTTAAAGTAACATCAAATTTAAGAAAACTTTTAAAGCATGTTTTTATATTACCTGATCCCTGAAAACATCAGGTAACTGTAGACAAGGTTCAATAGTCATAAAAAATGAAAGATATGTTTGATTTGATGAGACACCTGGCATGCCTGACAGCCAAGGCCTGGGTTCATTCTGATAGCTCAGTAGAACTGGAGGGACATTAATTCTAAACATACCTTCAATCTATAAAAGAAACAAAGAATAAAAACTCACACATAATTAATCCATCAGTTATGAGTTCATATGAAAACAACAGTGAGGAAATGATTGGAGAAAGCACATCAGCTTACCTCTAAACATAAAAAATATTTAAAATAAACCTTACAGCAGTGAAGACATAATTACCTGCCCTTCTACATAAGTATCACCGCAGAAATAATTAATTTAATATTATAGAACATTGTTTGCCTGATAACCTATAGTCAGGCTAGTTTTCTTAAAAAATAAAAATAGCTCATTTTTATTGAATGCATAGTTTTCACACTATAACATTTTTTTAATAAATTAAAATAAATTTTATAACTTTCATTTAAAGTTCAGTTGTTTCTTTCAACCAACCAATTATTTCACTATAATTTAAAATATATATTTATTTTTGAAAAATGAAAAAAAAAAAGTTAATCTGAAAAAATTGGAAATATTTGGTTTGGCAATTCAGTGTGTTATCTCATTTTTCATTTGAATGATATTTCAGTTAAACAAAGTTTGGTTAATGAGGATGTTATTTCGTGTAAGGTATTAATCATAAAGAAGTTACTTTTTGTTAAAGGGAATTTGTGTTTAAGAAATAATTAAAGCAGAAATGTCATTTATTCAATAGTTAATTTGCAACTGAATAACAAATAAAATTAAGGCAAAAATGCATTAGGGGAAAAAAAAAAGAGGAGCTATTTACAAAATTTAAGAAAAACACAGATGATTAAGATTGAATTTTTTTTTTTACATTTGAAACTCTATTAATGAATTCCATACTTTAGTGGATACTCTTGACAGAGAACAGGGGAAAAATCATGATTAAAAATTTTCCTTGAAGTTCAACTATTTAAGCAGACATTAAAAAAAATATGAATAAAAGAAGTGCCTCTTTCTCTGATGCATTTTTTTTAAAAAGAAAGTAAGAAATTTAGGTAGTTCCGGATAAAACATTTTAAGAAATTGAAAGCAACTAAAGTGCTGTAATATGAGAAAGGTATAAGTAATGCAAAAAGTATGAGTATTCCAGACTTTTTCTCAGATTTCATGAAAGGGAATACTGTGTAAGAAGAAATTCTTTCAATGGGAACTATTTTTTTAATTTTACCATTAATTTTGTATAGTTCTTATTGAGATTAGGATGTTGTAATTTACTCTTGGAATAGATTATGCACCATTGAAAATGGAATAGCTATTTGTTTCCTTTAGTTATATCTGTCAATGCTTATGTGAATAGTCATGTGAGTCAGTGCTTTGATTCATAGTTTGAATGATAAAACACAAAAAAATTGATGTAAAAAAATTTAATAATTTATGTTGCAGAAAAAAAAAATAAAACAAGTGTGCAAATGTTTAATAACTGGAAAAGTGCAGATTGGTTAAGTACTCAACAGCAAACGATAAAGAAGATAAAATTTGGATCTGCAATATCATAAAAATGTAAAAACACTGAAATTGATAAAGATAAATTTTTTTTCCCTTCAAACCCAATACTATTCCTGGATTCTTTTGTCACAATAAACAAACTACAAAAGTTACTATTTCATTGTTAAAATTAATTTGAAAGCTTCAAATGCATAGCTAAAAAATTATGTCATTTAAATAAATTTGTGTGAAGCTAAAACCACTGAATCAGTTGATAACAGAATGGATTAGATAGCTTGAAAATTTATGTGCAAATGTCCATCCCCCGAAACATTTACAGTTTGAATGAAACAGCCCCCTTTTTTTACAGTGATTACAGCCTCTTTTAGGTGGCATAGTGAACAGTGAATGTGAAAAATTGATTGTTAGAAAAAATGAAACAAATCAGTTAAATTGCTTTTAGAAGGTAAATCCTACTAAACTTGGTATGCAATGGGTAGTTATTAAAAAAGACTGAATCAAATTAGCAAAGAGAGTTTTCTTCCATTCAGAGTTAAATAAGTGAAACCAAAGTTGAAGTGTAAATACAGCTCATGAAAATTTATGCAAAAGAAGTAAATTTGAAGGCTAAACATTTCATAATAAAATAAATTAATACATTAAAGAAAAAAACAATGTCAAAGAAAACCCACAAACAGAAACTGATGGGATAATGAACTAACAGAACAAACAGAAGGTATTTGCCCTCTATAATGGCCTTGGTGCAATTCAGGTTTAAGAAAATTCAATTTCAAAATCATGCAAAACAACAACCTTATTTTGGCATATATTTTGAATACTGGAAAAGGCAAATTTTCCCAATTAACAGAATTAGTGAAGAAATGATAGTAAATTAAGATGACCAACAGAAGTTTCCACTGTGATAACAATGGAAACTTCTGTTGTTTCCCAATCAGTCAGCTATCAACTAAAGATGGAATCTGTAGAATAATTTTAACCCCCCACCCAAAAAATCATTACCAATAGCCAAAGAATATGAAACTTTTATTGAAATGACACCTTATTGTTGCAAGAAAAATTTAAATTAATGTTGTTAGTGGAATTCTAGTGCAATTTAAATTATGACTATCCTCAGTTGTCACAAAAGGCCAGGTTGGCGCTTTTACTATTTGCAACTATACGTATGTGCAAAACAGTGTTCTCAGCTTATGTGACGATGAAAAATAAATACAGAAACAGATATGATGCAGAAACTGACATGAGAATTCAACTGTCATCCATAAAACCTAATATTAAGGATGTCTTAGATAATAAAAAGCAGTAGTATTCATCTCATTAACAATTAAATTTAATTTCTGTTTGAGTACATTATTTTAAGAATGTCTGGGTTAATTTTGAAATTACTTTTTGAATCAAATAAATATTATTCAAAATACTTGTCATTTTAGTTGCAAATGATCCATCTACAGAATGCTGCATTAAAACCATACTACTGAAGCTAACCAGGAGTTCCACAACAAAAATGGAAATTAAAAAGGGTTCCACTTGTCAAAAGGATTAGGAAACAGTGATCTAAAATAATTTAAATTTTCACTCTTTAAGCATTTTAAGCATTTAAACTGTAATTTAGATAAAAATAACAATTATTTTTAGAACTTAAACAACAAGACTCAGCATTATGTTTGTAAATTTTGCAAAACCATTGAAACTAGTCCTGCAAAATTTACAAACATTGCACTGATTCTTGGTTGTTTTAACTTCTACAGTAATTGTTTAAACTAAACTAAGTTGTAACACTTCTGTCATATAAAAATACACTTCTAGTGAAATGGTAATGCAGATCGTAATTTCAAAATTTTATGCAATTAAGTAATATAAATCATTTATGCAAATACAAACTAAGCATTGTTTGTTGATGCTCTAAAAAGT
This sequence comes from Stegodyphus mimosarum, assembly GCA_000611955.2. Lineage (NCBI taxonomy): Eukaryota > Metazoa > Arthropoda > Arachnida > Araneae > Eresidae > Stegodyphus > Stegodyphus mimosarum. Next base: position 99,725 of record KK112721.1, on the reverse strand, counting down.
GTTTAATTGTTTTTTTCACTTTATAAATTATGAAATACAATAAAATATTTTATAGGAATATTACCTTTGAATTCAGATACAAAGTAGTAAATGGAATTTTTAAATTTCCAAGCCACCGTCTTTCCAGTCTCTCATACACCACTGTACTTCTCTCTTTATCATCCTCTAAGAGATCTACTGCAACTTCATCAAAAAGATTGATATAAATAATATCTTTAACCGATTCTAAACTAGTTGGACTGTAGTCAGCATTAGGTGCCCTAAAATATTTTAAGGCAAAGTTAACTTTTGTTGTGTCTTGCATTATAAAATAAAAATAAATATGAATTATTTAGAATCATGTAGTAATTAACAGATAGCACTTTAATGTATTTACAAGCAACACTCTAAATCGAAAGTAAATAATTTTCATTTAGTAGGATCTTTTCTATTTTAATGCAGGGTTCAATTAATTATCCAAGCACAATTTTATGCTTATCACAATAAGAAATTTTATCTTTTTTTAAAGCGGTAAAAAGAAGGGTGAGAAAAGTAAAATAAATCCTTTTTATTAAGGCTAAATTAGATTTCTTTCAATATCCATTCTTTGCTTTTCAATTTTTAGAGTAAAAATAAAATTTTTACAAGATCTGTAGCACTACTATAATCCTTCTTAAAGAGGAATATGTAATGGAATAAGTTACTATTTATTTCATCTTTAAAAATATTCTATCTTTCAATGTTATATAACTACCAATTTATTTTTGAAATTAAATAAAAAATGTAATTTTTAATACTTCTTTATGAAAACTGCTAGGACATATTTACCACATTTCCTTGCATATCCTCTACAGCGTTTCAGCATTAAGTTCTCAAAATTTTAAAAACATTTGCATATTTTCCCCTTTTTCTATGCATTCAGAGAATGAGCTCTCCTATATTTTGAAATGAATTCACCGATATGGTGATTGTTTCTGTCCTACTAACAAAGGCAGACCTGAGCAGACTACTTGCAAAGGCCACACTGAACCTTTTCCTTCTAATTGTTGAACTTTACACCAGCCTAATACAAAAACCGACCCAGTTCAATGAAGCAAACACAAACAGGTATTGAATCTATGATTTTGCAGAGTCAGCTGCATATCTGCCATCTCTAATTATTCATGTATGATTTGAGGCCTAAAGAGAGCAACAGAGATGACAATAAGAATGGATGAGATTAAAGTTACAGGAAGTAGAAATGAAGACACCTTGTTAGATATTGTAATGTTAATATTACTGTATATTTTTATTGGAAAGAAAAAATGTTGGGATAGTTACCTGTAGTTTATCCATAACTATTTTTCATTTGTTATATTCTTACTGTAATCGTGTCTTTTGCAAATTAAATTACTCGCATAATTTCTTCCTTTTGACTTTCAGATGAGAAAGTTAATAAAAAAAGTAGGAAAATACATGTGGAAATTCGGTATCTAGGTTAGATTGCAATGATAAAGAATATAGTTCTAGAGATAGGTAACAAAATCTTTGTACAGTAAAAATTGAAGGCTATGTGTTATTATTACTTGATTTTACAATGCAAAATAAATCTGGAAACTGGTTTCACTTTTACCTACCCCAAAAAAGCAGGTCAAACTTAACAAGGAAAAATTTAATTAGCATTTGTTTTGTGTAATGACAGCGTAAAATACGATTTAATTACATAAAAGCACCCAAGTTAGGATCAAATTTGCATGAAGTTTTCATGTTTTCTGAGGAATTATAAAACAGACAATAAGTCAATGTAAGTTCTCAAACATATTCTTCTACAGCTCTATATCTCCCATTCTACTGGGCCGAATGAAGAAATTCCAATTGTGTTTTTCATGTCTCGAAAGCGCGACTTAGGATATGTATTAGATTTATATATAGCATTGTTTAAATATAGGTATTTTGACACAAAATCAGACTTTTTCTGAAATGACATGCCAATTTTTTTCCATATTTCAATTCTACGACTAAAATTATGCCAAACTGCCTTTGTAAAAATCGCACAAGCAGTTTTTAAAAAATTAGCTCTCAAAATTTTAGCTCCTCAATGTCAATTGAATTTGATATATATTTATTAATATCATGAAACTTATTTGATTCATACACAGTTCAAAATTTATGTTCATTCCAAACAAAATTCACCCATTTTTTATGATTTATTTTTAAAATTTGTATTTTTAAATCATTTCTATAAATTTTTCGAAAAAAATTTTGAATTATGACCTATAAAATTTTTACAATCATCTTAAAGTAGACTTATTTATAAGCATACCTGCAAAAAATTAGAGCTTTTTATTTAAAATTTCCGAAGATATACGTGAATTTATATATGGGCGCGTTTTGAAATTTGGCATATTTGTTGAAAGCAATAATAACGGAAATGCGGTTTACACACTTTGTTAAAATTATTTGAAAGTAGAATGATGCGATTTTTTTTCTCTTATCCACAATGTAAAAAGGCAGGAACGATGTGACTTTTTTTCCTCCGCTGCACAATGGAAGGGAAGGAAAATAGGTTGCCACATATTAAGAAGTTCGCCAAGTGAATTATTCTTGGCTCAAACTGAAAAAAATTCGTTAAGTTAAATTTATGAATTTCTCCGTAAATTTCGTACCAAATTTTACAAAATTTAATATTTAGGCATCATTTGAGTCACATAATCAAAATATGGAAAAAAATTGCTATGTTATTTAAAAAAAAGTCCGATTTTGTGGTAAAATACCTATGTTAGAATGATGCTACATATAAATCCAATATATATCCTAAGTCGCGCTTTCGAGACATGAAAAACGCAATTTGAATTTCGTCAATCGCCTCAGTAGAACGGGAGATATAGAACTGACCAATATATCTGCAGTGGATACCATCCCATGTTGGGGTGTAAGGCAACGAAACAGCCGACGATCTGGCAAGAAAAGGTTGTGATCTGCCTACACCCACTTCCACTGATTTATGCCCAACCGAAATTCATTCCTATTACAAACATAAAACTAACATGGCATGGAAAATTTCTCCTGTTCACCAGTGGTATTTCGCTGAACAACCAGGCCTTTCACGTCTGAGTAAAAGATCTAGGCCTATCCAAACGGCCATGGCCAGATGCAGAAGTGGGCATCTTCGATGCCTGAAATTCAAAGAGGGTGAAAAGACCTTCCCCTCGTGTGCCTGCTCCCTCCCACTCACCTACGGGATTGTATAGGCATCTCCCTGAGACAGTTGTCAGCTGAGCAGGAGGACATCAGTGATTTGCTTATGTGGCAAGGTCTCATGGACTTGGTGTAGGCTTTCCTGCCCCAAGGGGATTTGACACAACAACAACAGAACTGTCTTTTTTTTTTTTTTTTCCACACAGCGTACCCCAGTCACAGTATTTTTTCAGCCTTTCCATGTGATCAGTGCTTTCCTGATTCTTGAAAGTGAAACTAGACTAAATGTAGATCACTTCTTTATAAATGAATTTAGTAAATTATAGTACTCTTGGTTTATTATATACCTGGTGTAACATTTTAAGTTTTTTATTATTATTCAATAAGTAACTTTTGGACCTACAACTGTTCAATAATTGTTCTGCTTCATAAAGATCTAAATAATTTTACACACATTAACTGAAACATCTATGCAATTCATAATTTAAAAAAAATTTAAATATCAAAACTAATTTTAAATGGTGTATATTTTGTAGCTGGATTTTACTTAAAACATATGTTTTAAACAAATGTTTGAATATGGGTTTAAAACGTTTATAATTCCTCTAACTTTGAAATATTTCAAGAAAATGCTTAAAAATGAAAATATTTTCACTTGCAAAATAATCAAAGAAAATCACCAAGATTTGAAAGGAGATAATGATGGTGATTATTAATTTTTAAAAATCACAATTAACATTAACTTTTAAGAAAAAATTATTTTATAGTTTAAATTTAGTTATTAATTTAATTTAAAATAATAATTATGTAAAGTCAATCAGCAGCATATAAAAATATAAAATTTCAAGATTTTACTGAAAGGGAAGTACTAATTCTTGGTTCCATGTTGGATGAGGCCCATCAGCTATACCAGTCTTAACAGCAACTCTTTGAAACATTACTTCTACAAAAGGTTGCACTTGACTTTCAATGTGAATTGCTGTTTCTGCAAAGTAATTTTAAGAATGAAATTTCACTCTATATTTTTACACATAATTTTGAAGGCAATTTATACATTATGAAACCACAATGACATGTAAAATTATTATGTGCACAGAATACTTGACTTAACTAGCCAAGGTACATTGAGACTAGAGAAAATTGACAGATTCTGGTAGGTTCTAGAAATGGCAAGCCTATTGGATTCAGATACATTTAATGAATAATCTAGGTATCTTTAATAAATTTATTATTTTACAAAACTATTTATTCTTGTAAATCAAACTCAAAAATGGATATTTTGATCTCCTGTAATTCACTGTTTCCCATTTAAGCTCACTCTCAGTTTTCAGAAGGTAATTATGTACAACTCAAGAAGTTACCAAGCCTAAGTAGTACAGTTTCTAGCCTCCCAATATTCCCCTCTAGGCTTTATATTCATCAACTTATTATAAGCCTGAATGTACCAAAGTAGTTGCCCTTTAACCAGAATTTTTTGTTTGATGATCATGCTGATATTCTTGAAAAGGATAAGCCAACAGGAAAAATTCAACAGCAGACTTTGCTCTGATGACTACCAGTTCATTACCTGTGACCCCTGTTGTGTGTGGAAACCAGTAGTAAAGAATCTGGTATGTGTAATTCTTTAAATTTCTAATTTAGCTTTAAAACCTCTAAAACAACTAGATTGTAAGTGTTGAAAAATGTTTCAAAATTTTTTAGTTCACTAAACAAGTTTGAATAAATTATGCACTTAACACACACATGGCATAACTTAGATAGACAGAGCCAATCTTTATTTTAAAACTTCTTGTTTTCAAAAAATTTTATATAGAAATTGGTAGATTGTTGCACATGCCACTGGCATGAAGATCAGATAAAATGCCATGATACTAGTTAGCATAGGCAGTTAGCTATGTCGAAAAGGACAGAAAATAGGTGGTTTCTTTTGACAAAGATTTTATGGGCAAAGATTTTCAAAACAGTATAATATCAATAGTCATTTTATCATTACTCTGACAAGACAAGATTCCATCATTCTTTTCCAAATAATAACACAGTGGCTTTACATTTTGCCAGAAGTTTACAAATGCAACTGGTTACTGTGATGGGTTGAAAGTTAAAGAGATTCTTTGGACCTTTCTCTAGCTTAGCTATAGGAATGATAGCAGCTTTCTTTCATGCACAGCAAAATGTATGCTTCTTCCGCACTCAGTTGTAAAAAGTAAAAAAAAAGGCAATCGGTGATTTTCAGGACAGATGCTTCAGCAATTCACAAATGACATTATCATCATTGATTCTGAGTAGATCTATCCAAACTATTTCATAACTAATCCAGAGTAGAACTATATTTCTGTCACAAAGGTCTTTTCATGTTGAAAGCAATGGGAATTATCTCAGACTGCAGTTTCACAGAAAGAAACTCTGGTGGGTAGTTGCTGCCTGTAAAAATGGTACCAAGGTCTCACCAATAAACTTCTTTCGTGCTAATCACTCAGTCACCTTTTTCCAGAATGGAAAATGAGTAGTCTTTATATGAGAAATCGACATCCTTCGCTAACTATTCCCCATACTTTTTTTATTTACAGTAGAGGATGTTATTGATGATCCAGAAAATATCTATGAATTCCTATGGCTTTCTGCCTAATTTTTCTTCCATTTACTTTGAAAGCTGTAAGATTTGACAAAGTGAAATACCTACAAAAAACTCCCCAAGCTTTTCTGTGTTGTCTTAGTATTTCTTGGCATTCACAGCATTTTTGGTATTTCTTAGCATTCAACCATGGTTTTGAATATCTTGGTAGCTATTGATGTCATGGGTCTAGAGACTGTAGCTGTCTGAAAAATAAGATCAGTAACGGCTTTCACTGTATCATCAGCAAGCATAAATTTTACCACTTTTACACTGCTATATCAGATAAAAAGCAAAAAGATCTTGACTGGGATTCACTCCTTTTCATGCAAGATATAAAAATGGAAAATGATCTTACTATAAGGATCATTTCCAATACAAAAGGCATAAAGGCAAGATACATAGTGAACGGATGGCAAGATCAAAAACATGAAAAGTCCTTGTCAGCTCATGAAAGTAAGGTATCTTGTTCATTATTGAGGAGACAAAGATGATAATCTTCGATCATTGGTTCAATTTATATGTCTCTAGAATTTCTATTCTTATTTCTCCACAGCAGACTATGCCCATTTAAGTCTCCTATTTGATAAAGAGTCCAGGCAACTGCTTTACAAGACTAACTAAATCTCATTGATTGATATGGTCATTTGAGGGCAAATGAATTGATGAAACCGAAAGCAAAAAAGTGCAAGTTTGTTTGCATAGTGACAGCTTGGAGGCCTATTGTCAAATGAAATGCATTTGATGGATAGTCCAGTGAGGTAAAAAAATCTACACCTCTACTGACATGCTCATCTATCAGATTACCTTCGTTCAGGGAATGAATTCTTTGGTGAAAAAAATTTTAGCTAGTTATTTAGGTTCTAACTTCATTTCCTGTACTCCCAAACACACAGAATAATATACATTGATAATATTTTTATGTTAATGAGATTTTGGTGGAAGTTGTAATTATTCCACGAAATGAAGCTAACCATTATGCATGGTATTTGATTTTCAATATTGTTTTTTGGTTTTACATGGAAGTAGATATTTTAGGATATAGTGTGTGTGTGTGAGAGAGAGAGTGTTAAAAAAAATTGTTTTCATCACTTTCATTTTTCAGTTTGAATACTTTTTGTTCCTTTATTATTTAACGTTTTTTGCTAATGGTTTCTGCACTGTGTTTTCTACTAAATTTTGAGTTAACTGCTTATTTTATATACATGTTATTCTGTGCCTATTGACTGAACTGATTTTATTGCATTAGCTTAAGATAGACTTTTGACTGTGGCTATATTTTTGCTACTAGCCATCTCACTTCAACATATGAAACATTTTTGGTAGCCTTAATGATATGAATTTCCCTTTAAAGTTTCCATTTTTCGAATAGACAAGAGAATGCTGTGTGCACTTTTTTAAATTTCTGCAATCTTCACTCTTCAGTTATCATTACTATGGCTTTCCATGAAATGAGCTATACATGTGAGTTTGCCACAACAGGATGATAATTTCTTCCTCTGATACAACGAAAAAGTCTACCTCTGAAATTAACACCATGGCAATAAGTTAACGTTTCATGTTCTGAGATACCTACATCACCTAGTCCAAGCTTTTTTTAATCTAAGGAATATAACAGATTGAGAAGAAGAAGTGGTTTGATCTGCAGACCACAGCCATTTGATGTTCCTAGGTTCATCAATATTGTTAAGAATTTTCTACAAAGATTTTAATGAAATTATACATGAAATTGTTGTATGTTTCTGTATAATGTAACATGAAAAGCTGAGAGATATGGTGCTCTCCAGAAAAATAAGAATACAGGGGGTAAGTCTATTTAAATTGCGAAAAGTCGCCGAACTTGGTGACCATTTGATGACATTTTGGTCCGATCCCTGTATCAAAGCAATAAGTATTGTAATTGAATGACTGTAATTGATTTCATGTGTAACTGCAACCGTATTTGGCCCTCATATGTCTTTCAGTAATTTCAAGAAGCAGAAAGTACTAGAAATATTTCGACAGCCAGGTAAGAACTATATAAGACTAGAACGAGCATCAGTTCCTCAGTTGTTGTTGTGACTTATTAGTTCAGCGTGAGTTCGGAGTACTGAAATATCTCTAGGTTAGCTTCCTCTTTAGATGCACTTTACATCGAATTATATTTAAAGTTCTCAGTAGTTTGAAATACTGATTGTACTCTGTGATACTGTGAACACCAGTAAAAGTAGTTTTGTGGAAAGTTCCAGAACTCTGAAGTATTTCTTCTGATAAAATAAATTTTATCAACCTATCATCCGAACCTGTGTGCATTCAATCTGTTACAAACCTGCACACATACAGCAGTATATTATTATACAGGGTGTTCATAATTAAACTTGAAACTTGTTCATAATTAACTTTGAAAGAAATCTGTAACAAACGCTATACAGCGGAAATGCATGAAAATTGGGTAATCACAGAATGAAATGATGGGAATTTTATTGGGTGAAAAAAAAAAACAATGAGTTTCAAAAACCACCCCTAGGTGGCATCACAGCACCCCTCATTGCATTATTGAGAACATATAAATAATCTACAAAAGTTTACAAAACATGCTCGATATGATGTCCACTGCTACCATCTGGAAGCATAAAATCGCATGTTCGACTGTTGAAAGCAGCACGAACTGGGGAATGCTATGCATATGGCATTGTATGCTTTCTTTAAGGTCGGATAGAGATGTGATGGGATCACAGAAGACCATGGCCTTGTGGTATCCCCACAGCCAAAAGTTGCAAGGATTCAAGTCGGGGGATCTAGGAGGCCAAGCTATAGGAAATTGCCGGCTGATGATTCTGTCATCACCAAAATGATGGCGGAGCACCCTGTATATACTTGTGCGTAAGGAAAGGTAACAGTTTTTGCAGATCCCCTGTTAAACTATTAATAACCAGAAATCAAGACCTTCCTCCCTCTTTATTTGTATTTATTTGGACTTTTTAAAAGAGGAAATATTTGCATTTCAATTTAATGAATTAGAATTGTTCATTTCAAAGAAAAAATTAAGATGGAACCTGGAAAACCCCTGCCAACAACAGAGTCAAACTATAAATACAATTTCCTGCACCCTGACTAACAAGCCTGCATGCTCATTGAAACTCCACAGTCAACTTAACCAAAAGCATCTGCTGCAGATCGCTTAACCACTGAGACTCAGGGTTAGTGACAAGCAAATTGATGCTAGTAGGGACATGCACAGGTAGAAATGGACAGGACAATAGAAATTCACCATTGGTCATACAGGTATGGTCTCGGTGCACTAACTGAATAGTCCCCCCCCCCAAGTTTTGAGGGAGAACTTTCCAGAAGGCTGTTCAACAGTCTCTCACCCTTCTTCCCCTACCATCAACCTCTTGAGAGAACTTACCATTTATTTTGAATGCCTTCTCGCTGCACAGACACTATATGCCTACAAATATTCAAACCCAAGCCCATTAGTTAGCATCACTAACCACTATATTGGCTGTGTGGAACTAGCAGAGAGAGCTAATTGGCTTCTGTTTCAGTCCCAAAGCAGCATGTTGGGGACAGTAGGTAACCACACACAGCAAACATGTAGGCAGTTTTCTCTCTATAAGAAGCTAGAAACAAAAAGGATGCAACAGCATCTCAGTTGAAGACTCAGCCACCAAAAAGGAAATCACAAGAGAGAGAAAAAGAAAGAAGGACAGATCACTCACAAGCCCTGGGGTCATGACACTCATGCTTTTTGAGTAGGTGATTCCTTGAGAGATAAAATTAAAGACATATTATAACAGTCAACGTGAATTAGGTCCATAATCACAATGCATATATATTACTACTCAGTATGCAATTTAAAGTTAATTATATTTGTGTGTAGAATGGTTTTGATTAATTATGCAGATTCCGAGTCCATTAAAAATCAGCTAAAATTCTTTCTTCAAACAGAAATTCTTCATTAACTTTTTGAAATTATTCCTTTACAGTGGAAAGCTGATATTAATTATTTATCATCTTCTAGTTTTTCTGGAGAGATATAAAAAGAGGATTTAATTCCCCCCCCCTTATAGCTTCAACCATCTGGTTCTTAATTACAAAGAAGCCAATACTTTATAAATCTCACCATATAAGAACCACATAAGAATGGATTTAGTTGTAGAAGATTATGTTAATCATTTTACTTATTGAAGTTTTTTCAGTATCATGGATTTAAGTAATGATTTAAGTAAATTTGTTACAGATTCATTGCTCAGAAGATTTACATATTAGATTTTAAACTGAAACTGAAAATTATCACCTTTTGAATTAAAGGTGATTAATAGCCTTACATGGATTTCATATGTATTGACAAAATGAGGTCAGAATAAATTCATTATTGATCTGATGTGAACTAAATAATAATAGCATAAATTTGCTTGTAATTTTTAACCCTACCTTGAGATGTAAAACTCAGATTGAGAACTTTTTATTTATTTACCAACAGGAAAGAGAAACACAAAAATAAGGATTTCAAATTTCACACACAGTGACTTTTGATATGCAACATATTCTGACTGGAAGAGACATACATAAATTTAAACTAAGGCTAAAAAAGCGACATAGATCCCTCTTCTTTAGGAACAAACAGGCATTTTAAAGCAAGCAAACTGGTATTTTAATGATAAGAAAGAGAACATCAATCCTAATTTATAAGCAGGATATCTGAAGATAGTGACCACTGATGAACTAATAAAAAAGGTATACAGAAGGTCATGTTGAATATTTGCTGAAGAATTTATCACATGCAAGGACTGAAATCATGCTATTCTGACTAAAAATTTAATGAAAAGAAAGATGGCACTTAATTTATTTCCTCACAAACTAACAGAAGATATTCACTGAATACTAAAAAGCCATTTTTTAACTGAACATTAAAATTATTTATTCCATCACACCAGCTATGAGACATGTTTTAAGCATGAAAAGAAAACCAAGCACTAGAATGAATTATGAAAATTTTAGTACCAAATAAATAAACTTTTAGTACCAAATAAAAACTGCAAATAAAGTTTTCTTTAATGACTAAAAAGACATATTTCACTGCAAATTCACTCTAAGAGGTGAAATTATGCCAGACAGTATTATATGGATGCTAAGGAGAATTTGGGATGGAGGATTGTTAGAAATTAGACTAGACTCTAGAAAGCTAGGAAGCCTATACTTCTTGCATTAGAATGCTGTAATTCATGAAATCATTGCATTATACAATGTTTTGCAAAAAATTAAGTTTATACCATCAGATATCCACCTTATTCTCTAGAGTTATTATTCATCCTTGATACAAGGTTATTTTGAAAAAAAAATTTGAGTTTTAGCAAACATGATATCTTATGTTTTATTTAAGGAGTTTAGTTTCTTTTTAGACACACTGTATACAACCAAATATTTTTTTAACTTTTAGTTTTCTCTAGGGTACTCTCTAAAGCAGCTTTACCTCTAAGACTACCTTTGTTTTTAATATGTAAACTTTCATATAAGAATGCAGATCTTTTTCTTTTCAGGACAACATCTTCCAAACAATTTTCTATAGAAAAATATATGCATAGAGATGCTAAATGTATTTTGCATCATTCTTCTTTATAGGGATTCATATGGAGATGTTGGAATACAGGAAAAAAAAAGGCATACCTGAACCAATCTTATGTAATATTATTGCTTATTTGTCACTGTTAAATTAAATGTATTGTTCTAATATTTTATAACATTGTCCTTCAAAATTAAATTTTGGCAGTAAAAAATTTTTAACATGTGATATTTGATTTTCCTTCTTTGTTTAGAGCACTATTAATCTATGAAATATTGCTTATGCTCAGAAAAAAAGTTTACCTCTATGTTATCCTATTAAAAAAAAGGCCTAAAAATGTAGTATTAGACTGATAGATTTATAATAAAATTTTTTTATTCAAATTTTTTTAACAATAACAAAACCCACCTTCAGAAGATGACTCTGCTAGTTCAAATGGACTGACATCCATTCTCACAGGAACATTTGTGGCATGTAGTATCTTAATAATAATTTTGACATTCATATTGCCAGTAGCACAAATCACTTTCTTACGCTCTTTTCTTGCAGGATACAAAGGGCGTTTTGTCTGAAGAAGTTTCAAAAGGCTAAAACCTATCATTCTATAATTAGAAAAAATGTTTAATTAACCACAAAGCACATTAACATGAAAATTATAATCTTAATATAAAACTAGATATAAGTCATAAAAAGTAATACCCAATGCTGGGAACTTTTTCTTCAACAACAACATCTTCAAGCACTTTTTGATGTTGTGATATATAAAAACGTTCAGCAACTTCTTCACGAACCTGAAGATGTATTACGCCAGATCAATTTATATACATGTCATACACATGAAAGTACTATGCAAATTTGTGTTTTTTTTTAATTTATTTTGATGGCTTTTTTAAATTATAATAAATAGGGAAAATCCTTGTTTTGCTATTTTTAATTAAAAATTATTTTTCAATAAATATTTCAATAATTATTTGAAATCAATTCAGCTGTACAGAAAACTAAATTTCCCTGAATTTCAGTCTAGTAAATATTTAACAAGTTGAAAACTGTGAAAAAAAGAAGAATTATCATAATTTTTTATTGAAGCTAATTCATGTTTAATTTAAGAACATTAGTTAAGTACAACCATAGTTCTGACATTTTCTTTACATTAATTTAATACAACTTTAATTATTCACTTTTAATGACTTAGTAACTACAATTATTCATCTTTAATCAATTAAAGTAAAAATTTAGCATTTATTAACTTTTGTTGCACATATAACACAGACAGAAAATTTCATCAGCCAACAATTTTATGAAGCACTGATAAATTTTTAATCTCTTTTGGTGAAGATAAAATACATGTTTAGGCCTAATTTCTCTGTGAGGGTTTTATTTAAC
>KK112721.1:45823-78070 GCA_000611955.2 Stegodyphus mimosarum | reverse complement strand
ATCAACAATATTAATATAAATTTGATACATTTTATAAAAAGTAATTTTTAATAGAAAAAATGACAGGCAAATGTTTTTTCTATCTTTCAGGGAAAATTATGTAGGATTTCAAATTATCTGATAATTCATTTTCTGGGTAATGAAATGAAAAACAAATTTCAGATAACTTAAGATAAATCTTACTTGGAACAAATGAAATAAAGCAGCATTTTCAGGATTATGAGGATCCAAATTTGAATTTTTAATCCACTGACGTAACTTTTCTAAGTTAGAGAACCTTAGAGATGTTAGATAGGAAAGAGAAGTCATTCTCCACGCATCCCTTAAATGTAAGAAGAGAAAATAAAGAAAGAGAGTTGAAGCTAAAAAATTATTCTTGATAATCTAGAAAGAATTACTGTAAACTTTACTAACATATAAATAAATATAAAATGTTACATATTTTTAAATAATACAATACTTAATTTACATTCTCCAGTAATGCAAGACTAATTTTACTTTATAATTTAGCTACATATATTACTAAAGTCCTACAGAATGTTCTAGTGTTCCTTATCTATGAACAATAAATTTCAAAATTTACAATGGATAACAAAATCATGGATAATAATAAAAATCATACATAAAATATTCATGTATCATATACATAAACATGGTCCCTCTTCAGTATGAAAACAAATAACACTGACATTTTACCCTAATTCACAAGAAGTATTAAAGAAAAATAGTATTATATTGTATAGCATGTATAGTAGATTAATAGGATGTCAGCAAAGCAATTAAATTGTATAAGCACTACTGGACAAAATAAAGGCAATGTAGGAAATGATGACTACTTCCAACTTCTGAAATATAACTCATTCTCTTTATTGCTTTCAGCGGAATATGAATTATTCTAATACATACCAAACTTTAGTAAATTTTGAGAGACATGGGGAAAAGTACATGAGAAAAATGGTAAAGCCAAAATATCTGAAAATGAAGATTTATATTTTGAGGAGTATATCATTCACAACACCTTGAAATTAAAAGTCTCTAAAGTAATAAACATATATTTAATAAACATATATTCCCAAATTTAGCAACAAAATTTAATAAAACTATTAAAGCAGACAATAAAACATGCTGTTTAACTAAAATAGTAAAAAAAATTAACATTCAGTCCAGAAGTGCATAACTCCACTAGCTTCATCAGTGACCAAGTGGTCAACACTGCTGAATCTTACTAGTTTTCACAGATAAACAGGATGATTGCAAAGTTGGTTTCTGTGTTTTACTCTGTATGTAACATGAACACAAGGCAGTTTTCCCTAGAACATCCTCCAAAATGTGACATTTCTCCCCTTCGGAAGACAGTCTTCATGTACTTTGACATATTCAAACAACATAACTATAACTCCAATAAAAAAACTAAGTTACAAATTTTCCAACTGATAACCAACCTTAATTTATCATTTCATTCAGTAGCTATAAATACATATTTGTGCAAAAAAAAATGATTTCAATACATCACAAACTAAAATAAAGAACAATTAAATAAATCTATATTCTGGAAATGATTTCAGGTATCTATATTCATTGATAGATTATTTGAATCAAAGTTTGCACAGCACTAAAAAAGTTACCCAAATAAAGCTAATTACTTAAAATGAAAACATCAAAGATTCTGAAACATTAATGAAAATGAATTCAAAACATCATAATTTTTATCTTCTTCACAAGCAGAAAATTATTAATGAGTGACTAATGATGTTGACAGCTTTCTAAGAGAGGTACAAGTTAATTAACTAAGCGCCACCCTGTTCAGTGATGCCAGATGTTATATTGCTGGGCCCAGATTACACAGAAAGCTTAGATGCATGTAAGTGTTCAGTGCCTTTTTGGCATGGAGCACTTAAAATACATTGTGAGCTGAAAGTCCTTTTGAGAGGTTTAATAGTAAGGAAAGAAGAATGGCAGACTCTCCGATCTATCCCCCAAGAGATTCTCCTTCAGAAGTGGGGCACAGCTGGGCAAGTCATACTAAGCCCAAGGACCATGCCAATGGCAAACAAAATCCTGCACAATAAAATTCGTGGACGTTGATTCTGTTGTTATTATCAGAAAAGTGAGATAAGTCACAGCAAATACAAATATCAGAAGTAAGAATGTTTCCTTAATTACATTTTATTTAGACACTGCATATTTTAAATGCAATAAATGTTTGACAATGTAAGAATATGCTAAGAGCTTTAAAAGGAAAAAGACACATGATTTCAAAAGCAGAACTCTACCATATGGCAGAAACAAGCATTCTCTACTAAGGAAACATAAAAATATTTTCTAAAAAAATTAAAAAGTTATAGTTCTGTTAATTCCAAACTTTAATTTGAAAGGGAATTATCTCATTGCATTCCCCCCTTTTATTTAATTTCTTTTTTCAGTTGAAATAAGTCAGAACCCACAATCTTTGAATTAAAAACATCAAACACTTCATACGCATGCTATAAATGTAATTAACATATCAATAAAAAACTACTACTGTCATATAATAAACCCTCAATAACATGAAAATATTAATGTTATAGAAACACAAAAAAAAACTGAAAGAAAAGAAATAAGCTCCATTCTTTCGATTTGTTATTTTTAATAACATTTTTAAGTAACCCCCCTTTCTTGCAATCACAAATTGAGGATCCATACTTAAACTTTATTCTGTATAATTCTACGATTATTTTGGAATTTAAAAAACCATTTCCTTAACAAATTCTACAAAGTATATCATTGAATAATTTACAGCTAATAAAAAACTTATATTACTTTAAATATCAGAATCTCTCACCTTGGCAACAATTCAATTTTTGGAGGCACTAATACTGTTCCATCCTCAGAAACACCCCAGACCAGAGAACACTTCAAAATACCATTGGTTAATAAGAACATTTCATTTCCATTTTCATATTTGTATGAAACACCTTTAAAAAGTATTAATACTAAGTTTAACATGTTCTTGAATGCTTAAGTAACAATTAAATTCATGATAAATTTATCAAAACAATTGATTTTTTTAAATTAGTTATGTCATAATTTGACTGAGAATAAAACTGCTTAAAAATTTGATTGAAATACGATCATATGTATGCATACTTATTTTAACTATTAGCACACACACATATATACTTGAAATGCTTTTAAACTGTGTTTGAACTGAAACTCCTTTAACCATATACAAAGTAAATTTTCCTTTATATTACAGTAAAATTATATAAATATTTTAAATGTTTAGGCTTTATGCTTACATATATATGTATATATCTAATAAGTTATGCTGTAGTTCATGCACTAATTTTAAACAAGCAGTTACCTGTACCAGGATTAAAGGTACAATATTTTGTAACTGCCTTGGGAAAAAAAAATAGTAACAGCTTGGAAAATATCACTAAATTAGAGACCTTACATAAGGGTTTATAACTCTAGCCAGTTAAACCTAGTAAATTCAATAAAAGCATGTAAATCTTCCTTGCACAGAATCAGTGATATTTTTTGAGTTTGTACTGATTTTAAAATCACTTATTTAAATTTCACTCATTCAAAATCAGCAATTTAGTACCATACTTTTGATGAATAATAAGAAATTTATCCCTGTTTCTGGAAAATTTACTAGTAATACCTTTTAGAGTAATAAAGAGATATATTTGATGTATGTTGCTGTTATGATATTTGACTTTGATACCTTTTATGTTTGTGTTCAGTGAATAAGTTTCCACAATAGTTAGATATTCCTGCTATTTAAGATGTTCATTCAGTAGCTTCAGACAGCAATAATATATATTCATTTCATAAAATATGTATACATTAACTAAGCAAATGCTATGATGAAAATGTTTAAAAATTTCTGTTGATAAATAAAATAATAAACATCAACTGAATTAAATATTTAATTAGAAAAGAGCATAGAAGCATAAAAAGTAAATCAGAATGATAGTATGATCTAGCTGAAATGGTAGCTGCCTCAAAAAGAGAATGCAAAATAAAGTTTTCTAATGAAATATTGCACAAGATAACAGAAATGCCAAAACAAATTAAAATGAATTTTGTTAGTGAGAAATTAAGCTCAGTATAGCTTTAAATTAGGTGCAGCTGGATCAAAAACTAAAGATTCAACTTTCGCTCTGAAGAGTGTGGCATAAAATATTTGAATGTCAAGATTAAATAAACTAATAAAATTTACTAATGATACACTTCTCCCATTATATCATCGCTTCACTTAATACTGCATTGAAGAACAAAAACAAAAGCTCAGAATTCTGATTCCAGTGCAGTTAATAAGCACCACTTTTTAAAAATTTGCAAATAATGTATAAAAGAAGATAAAATATGGAATAAAAATTCATAGTTTAAGAACTTATAAACTTTCTAAAACACCCGTAACAATGAAATTTATTATTATTCTGAAAATAAAATGACTCAAAAGAAAAATTCATGCATTAAAGATGAGGTGATTAAAAAATGTATTGTCTAATCATTTATTCCGGGTTCCTCCTTAAATAACATTACAATTAATTACCATACTTGCCAAACTCCGACGCTCAAAAATCGGGAGAATTTTTTTAGAAATCAGATTTTTAGATTTATTTTCAACGACCAAAAGATTTTTAAATGACAAAAGTATATTTTTTAATACTGAATTAACTTCAAATTGTCACTAATTAATATCTGAAATTCAGTTACTTTAACTTCAAATTGTCACTAATTAATATCTGAAAGTTCAGTTACTAATTCTTAAATGCAAACAGTACATTCTGCATTAATAACTTTCTGGTCTTTTGTTTCCGTAGGAAAAATTAACTTTTCGTTTTCATCAATACAACTCATGTTGTCCTTGTTTTTGTGTACGAATATGTTTGAGAACACTGGCCCTTCCCCCGTGCGAAATCGAAAAATCGCAACGACCAGCGATACATATTGCAAACTCATTACATTTCCTTGAGGAAATATTAGAAGGAAAGTCATCTGTGTTACGATTTTTGAAAAGCACCTGAATATTTTATCTTATTCGCAGACATAACTAATACAAAATACTGTAATTTCTTAAACTATTTCTCGAAAGCATGTACGTTCACACAGGTTAGCGACAAGATGAACGAAATAACAACCTCGATCTTGCTTTGTGCTCAATGGCTAATATGTGCCAGATGACACTCGATGCTCATTGAAGAAATGAAACATGATGTTTTCGGACACATGCTCTCACTCACAAAGCAGAAGCGCACCATAATTTCTCACTGGTGAAATTACTTTGGTTTTCTATGCAGTCTAGAGAAAAACAAGGTGCTTTCAGGGACCCCAAATCGCTTTTTCGAGGATGCAAATACCAAAGCATTAAGCCAAGCTACATAAAAATCGTAAGAAATTTTAAGAATAAGAGAAAGTTGGAAGAAATATATTGTAAATCGGGTTGGCGGGAGAACAGTAAAAAATCGGGAGAGTTGGCAACTCTGAATTACAATAACATTACATTAAATTGCATAACATGTAAATTATGTATATAAACCATTCAAATAAACTCCAATTCAACTTCATAAGATTAACATTAGTTTCATATTTAAAACCAGCATCAGCAAAAGTATTCTCTCATTCAAATGATGCAAATATATCCATTACAAAATATGTGTAATAGTATTTCCAACTATTTGATGCATAGTGTGAATAGATAGTATACATAATTTGAAGAATATAAAGAAACTTAGCACTTGCCAATAATCTTATACTTATGTACATATATTTAGTTATAGCAAATAATAAGGCAATTAAATAAGAATACCGTCTTAGCTCCTAAATTCCTATAAAAACTGCAAGTAAAAACCGTATTAAATTTTTTAAAGCCTATATTGCAAACTATTATTTAGATTTGCTTGCCAAGCTTTTTTTTTTTTTATCTATAGTGACAACAGCTTTTTATAACACAGCAAAGATTGCTTATACATTTCAAAAGCACTGAAAGATCCAAATTATATCACAAATAATGGCGTTCAAGAATAATTTAAGACTCAGTCCAATTTGTTTCAAAATATTAGTATAAATTTCTTCATCCATGGAATAGATAAGATAATATTCGAAAACTGTTACTCAAATTAACATTTTTTCAGAATTCTGTGCAAAATATGTCTCACATAATTTCTTTAATGAAGTGGACTATTTCCATAGTCATTCTGGTGTTTAGCTGATTTTTAGGCTTGGATATCTGAACTCCATTGTTTTCAACAACATCTTCACTCTGGCTCTCATAAATATTAACAACTGCATATTCATTCTCATATTGAAAATTACAGTCTAGAACTTTTCACTGTCGCCATTTCACCATGGCCGTTTCGCCGTTGAAATGTTTTGCCCTCGAAACATATTTTTCTTTATATGACCGTATTACATCTTGCTGTATGATACTCGTGTTAAATTTGTTTAGTTAAATAATTCTGGTTATCTTTTGTATATGTAATAAAGATTGTTTATAATATATACTGCAGTTGTTTAGAAATATGAGATATAAAGAAATTACACAGAGTTAGAAAATTATGTCAGTATCAAAGAGAACTGGGGCTAAACTCTCAAATACAGAAGTTATATTATCGATTTTAAAATTAAAGCTTTTATTACGAGGAATTTGCTAAAATGTAAATGTTAACAAACTATCTGGTACTTTAAATAACAAAAATTCAGAAATTTGTTTAATGCAATTTGTTTTAAAGAGCTTGCAAGAAATCGAGTTTCAATATGAAATCAAATTCAACTTTTTTAATTTGATGAAGACAATACTCATCAAATATTATTTTAAAAATGGTCGATTTATTTTGAAATTCCCAAAAACTTAATAATAAAATATGACAAGATATAACATATGCACATAAAGAAAAATATCTCTTAAATATACAACAGGTAAACAGAATTATTAAGCTAAATGAACTTAACATAATACAGTCATGTAGAGAAAAATATGTATTGACAGTGAAACGCGACAACGGCCACTGCGAATAGTCCCATTTGCAAAAAATTAAATGAACATTTAACAAAATAACTCCAACATTTATCTCTTACAGAGAAAACAGTAAATAATGAGGAAGATCATTAGTATTATCTGCCTAAATTTCATCCCAGTTTTGATAGATAACAACCCAGGAAATTGAATTTGTTATATACTCTTTCTCTGATCTTACCACTAAACTCCCATCTTTCTCCCTAATTCTTAAATACTTATAATTATTTACTCTCATAAAGAAAATTTTATCTTCTAAATTTAATACTGTTATTAGAGAAGACCATAAGTAGAGCAGGCAGTAAATATATGATCATTTACCTTACAATGATTATATCACAACATTTCATATTTTATTGCCTCTTATATATCACTGATTTCTCATTCAAATAATATATACAAAGTTATATCTAAATACACATTAGATTAATAAGATTTCTAAAAACTAATATAAACACGTCATTACATTACAGATTTTAAATTTGTGATAGAATTGTCTTTATATATCATTTTTGTATAGAAATAATTTGTTTAGCTGATTTTTAGTTTTATAGCTAATGAACATGTATGCTACATATTTAAGTAAGCATATCAGAGCACTAGTAAAAGTAATAAGATTAACATAAGAATATATGAGGAGGGTTCAAATGAAAGTGATTCGAGAGGTGTATCCATGAGATGTGTAGCAACAGAAATGAGACAGATACATAGATAAGAACAGCAATATTTAATGACTGAAATGCATATAATGTTTGTTAAAAAAAAATCCATTGTGTTAAGACAGGCGTCCCACTGCTTGGGAAGGTTACGAATTCTGTACACGAAGGACAATGATGGTTGATCGTGGAACCAGTTCATAACTGCATGCTTTACATCCTCTCAGGTTGAAAACATTGACCCTTTAGGCTTTTCTTCAGCATTCCAAAGATGTGATAGTTGCAAGACGACAGATCTGGACTGTAAGTTGGACATTCCAAGACTTCCCACTTTTTAAGGTCCAATGCCTGGACACACGCAGGTGACATGCGGCCTTGCATTGTCGTGTAGAAGGATGACTCTTGACGACAGCATACCTGGACACTTGTTTTTGATAGCCTTACGCAGCTTATCAAGCATTTCAGTGTACCATTGTTCATTGATGGAGACGTGCGGCTCCTTAAACTTCAGTAATAGGAGAATCTGAATGTCGAAAAATCCCATCAACATCACCTTTCCCGTTGAGTGCTGAGTTTTGAATTTTTTGGGCCTAGGCAAGTCGGGATGTTTCCATTACATGCTAACAGACTTCCCTTTCAGTTGGAAGTGACAACACCAGGTTTCATCCCCTGCCACTGTGTGCTGCAAAAGTCGTCACCATCAGCCATGTATACCATGTCAATGTCCATAATCAGCTTAGCTGTCAAACCTTGTGCACCTGACTGGGCCACGCAAATCCATTGTCTCCTGGCGACCTTCGTTAAACATTCTCGCCCACCTCGTCACTGTGGGCTTTGATGCACATGTATCCCCATACACAGCCATAATTCTTTGATTAACATCCCCCAGCTTACACCCTTCCAGTGTTAAAAACTTAATTACAGCTCGCTGATCTGTTTTTGATGTAGTTGCATCCACACCAGCCATTTTTGAATGAATGCCACGTCCTTATGACTGAAGTTAGCACATATCTCCTTCCGCACATGCATGCGTGGCACACACAGCTTCACTATTGCATTTGTTTCATGAAAATCAGTGCAAACATATCGCATGCAGCACTTCAAATCACTTTCATTTGAACATGCCTTATATAATCTACAAATAATCACATAACTAAGAATGGAATGAAAGCATATTTGTCCACAACTTTAGACACAATACTAGCAAAAGAACCTGCTAATTACAAAGCACAGTTTAATAATTCCAGTTTATAAAAATTCAAATTAAATTCTTACCACTTCCAACTGCATTATATTTTGGTGGAACTGTTTTATCTGAACTAAACTGATGATCAATAAGCTTTGCATTCAAAGCTGTTTGAGAAGCAGCTGGAATAGGAATATATAACTCTGCTAAGTGACTACCAGAAAAAGTTCCACTCTCAAAAATCTAAAAGTATAATAAATGATAATGAAAGTAGACAAATATTTATAGTTCTTTGTGAAATAATTGCTGATACTTAGCTTTCAGAAAAAAAATTAAAAACCAATATATTACTTTACTTGAAAATGCTCCCTTTTAAGTAAAATAAATTTTTACTTAAATACTAGTTTAAATTCTCACTGAATCTAAAGAAATTATATTTTGATAAAAAAATCATGAAAGTACCTCATAGAAGGAACGTTCCTATGTTAAACAAATGTAAGGTGCGACCATAAAGTAACCGAACAATTTCTTGTAAATAAGAAAGAGATTATCTTCAAATAAATTTATCTCCTTCAAAATAATTCTAGTTTAGATAGCCACAGGAATCTATTCAATTTTTCCTATATTTCTTCAGGTCATCAAAATGTCGCTTATGGGTGTTAGAATTAACCACTCACAAAATATGCGTAACGTTTGTTCTAATAACGAGATTTTTTCCAATATCTGTCCTTTAATTGCCATCTTAAGCTTCAGAAAAAGGAAAAAACCAGCTGGCAATAAATTGTGAGAATATGGTAGGTGATTTATCACTGCAATTGAATACTTAGCAAGCTATCATTGTACAGACAATGCTCTATGGACCCTAGTACTATCATGTAAAAGAAAGCACTGCCCAGAATCAAAAAATTCCTTTGTAATAACATGCCTTACCCTGTTTCTTAACTGAAAAAACACCTCTTTGAAAAATATTAATTAAATTATTTATTTCTAGGAACAAATTCATGTGAAAAATTCCTTTGTATTAAAAAATGCAATCAGTGTCACCTTAACCTTTGATTTCGATATCCATGCTTTTTTTGATGGGATAAGAAAGCCCACTTCCCCCCCCCCGGGTCATGTAGATACCAGGTCTCATCTCCTGCTTTAAGAAAATATACTCCCATTTTTATACGCTTTAAGAAATTGTCCTGTCTTGTAGTAGGCAGCAAATCT
This sequence comes from Stegodyphus mimosarum, assembly GCA_000611955.2. Taxonomy (NCBI): domain Eukaryota; kingdom Metazoa; phylum Arthropoda; class Arachnida; order Araneae; family Eresidae; genus Stegodyphus; species Stegodyphus mimosarum. The sequence continues at coordinate 68,007 of KK112721.1, read as the reverse complement.
TCACAGAAAGCTTTTCTGTCTTCTTTTCACTGTTCTGTCAAAATCTGAGACACAAATCAAGCACAAACTTTCCTCATTTTAAGATTTTCAATTAAAATTAACCCACAGCTTTCTTTGTTTATCTTAAGAAAGTTATTGAGTCTATCAGATTTTTCTCCATATTTCCAGAAAGAATTTTCTTCATATTTTCCTCCAGCTCAAGGGCACTCGACCATTGGTTCATCTTCAATGCTTTCGCAACCACATTTAAAGTGCTTGTACCCCTCATACACCTGTGTTCTTAACTACAATGCACCCCCATATACTGTTTGAAATATGTCTAAGGTTTTGGTTACAGATTTAACTAATTTGTAAAAAAATTTAATGTTATAAAATTGTTCCAGATCAAACAAATTTTTTTGTACAATGTCTTCTCAGTGAATGAAAATGACTCTGGCAAAGAACAAAATAAGCAGTTTAAACTGGCTTTAACAAGAATTAAGATGTCACTCTTTCTAAACATGTATTTATTTTTCTCTTTTTTATTTTATTATTTGGTCTTTTAATTTGTCTGATTAATTTATGAATGCACCTTGTAGATCGCATTATTGAATCTGATATAAAAACAACCTCTGAGCAGATTTCTGTTTATTCCTGTGCTCTCTAACTGCATAAGCATCTGCCTAACTTGTTTCAGCTCATAAAGATGAAATGAAAAATTGAAAAAGGCATCAACGCAACATGCTTTTCAAAGAAACAAATTACATAGAATTAGATTTAGAAATCAGCATCATATGACCTCAAAATTTAAATATAAATAAAAAGAACATGACATTAAATATAATAATTTCAATTACACACTGCCTGTCGCTACTACTGATTGAATGATTTAGTGAGGTCTTTGGACTGGCTCTCTAAGCGGCTTTCGGGTTGCGTAGGCGTGCCGAAAAGATGACCAAACTTGATCATTTAGAGGAAGTAAAAGTTGTAACAAGGTTTCCGTAGGTGAACCTGCAGAAAGATCATTACTGATGGTCAGATTCGTCTGGCAAAAAAACATTGGTGAAACTCGGGGAAGGAGGTTCGCCTTCCTTCCTTGTGCTGCGCATCACTGAGTGGCGTAGAAGCACAAAAAAACTTTGAATTGAAAAAATTTTTTGAAATCCCAACATGATATTAAATATACTAATTTCAATTAAACGTTAATTGTTTCAGGAAAATTTGGAAGTTGAATAACAACAAAAAGGACTTTGAGAAACAGCGCACCTCCAGGATATTATTATCAAAGATTTGCCATAAGCAGATTTCAAGAGAAAAGAAGGAGCATCAAAAGTTGCAAATGGTTCTTTCATCAAAATTCAATAGAAAGCCAATTAAAAACAAATAACTGTTTAAAAGCATCACACCCTCAGTGCTTCATATTATTACCATGATAACATTGTCTGAAACAACTTAATGAAGACATGTAGCCTATTCCTCAACTTTCTTTTCTTTTTTTTTTTTAATTCATTGTTAAAAGTTCAGTTTGGACATTTAGCTTTATGCTTTTCTAGTATGCTGAGTATAATTCAGCCTTAGGTTTCATTGCCCTAGATTAAATACTATCATTCCTCTTATTTTGTCAAAACAGTTTATAAATATCCTGTGTACATACATCATATCCTCATTATAAAGTTTCAGCTCAAGGGCTGAACAATAGCCAAAAGTCTAAATGCAGTTTTATCAATGATTTGTAGTCAAAGACAAAATGGATGACAACACTGACACTTGCACTATTCTCTTCTTGTAGATTGTAAATATAATTCAAAGCCCTTAATGAGAGTATCCATTTTCAGGTAAACAACAACTATGTTCTTTGATGAAATTAACTCATAAAGTTTATTTAAAAGAATGATAACATCTGGAAATTTACCTCAAAACTCTATAATTTACCTTTCTTTATTTTCAAATGATATTTAGTAGCTATTCAGAATTATAAGAAACCAACTGTTAATCAATTTCAGCTAACTTTAGGCTTAACTATAATTGCAAGGAGTTCAAGTTATTGAATGGTATATGAAACCAAACGTTCATTTTCAAGCAACAACATGTTGATTTGTCTCAGATCTGAACAACCTTATTCATCATACAATATTCTATTTTCAACTTTTTAAAAAAAATACTAAACTGAATTTTTAGAGATACTGATATGTATAATGATTACAGTGTAAATTAGACAATGGAGAGCAATCTTAATATTTAAAATTTCACACTTAAAAAGTGGCATACTAAAAAGAACATTATTCAGTTAATTTAAAACACAGCAGACTCCTAATTAGCCAAGGCCAGATTCACCAAATTGTGGATTAACTGAGTCCAATCTACAAAAAATGTTTGTTTATTGTGAAATCAAGCAAAAATTACTATTTAAAAAAAAAAAAATCTGAAAGGTTTCAGATTTTAATTACGTCCAAAGGGGCGTTTATTTAGCATTTTGTGTGTTACCTTTATTTATTAAATACCATGTTCTTTGCACTTAAACCATAAAATTGATTTCAAGAGCAATATCGCAAACTAATTTTAAATTGAGCATATCTTTAGAAATTTCGGTACTCGCTCTCACGCGCTGGACATAAAAATGTTTTTCTGTACAACGTTGGTATTGCTGGCTTTGAAATCTTAGAGTTTGTTAATGAAAAATTCGTTAAAGTTTTAGAGAATATTGTTACGAATTTCACATTTATTTGGCTATTTATTTATAATTGTAATTAAAATTTCTTTTTATTTTCCCGTGCAACGCAGACGATTTTTGAAGAGAAAGCTACGTCAAAAAAAAATAAAATAAAATAAAATAAAATAACCAACAAAGAAACATAAGGACTAAATTGAAAAGTGATACGCCATTTTTTGTGAAACAACGCAAAACGCCCAAACGAAAGTAATAGTCCTTCGGGACTAAATCCCTTTGGACTAAAAAACCATCAGCATAAATAAAATTGTTTAGAAAAAATATAGAAAAGAAGAATGCATGGAATAATAGCAGTGTTAACAGATGATGTTATAATATTTGAAAGTTGTTTTTATTCATAGCTGTTCACACTCCATAATACATAAACATTTTTAATCCTTCATGAAACCTCAACTGTAAAAATAAATCAATTGTACTGTCATTAATTAATCTTATATTTCAAAATTAGTGGCTTCGGTTTCATATCATTAAATTTTTCTCAAATATTTAAAAAGGCAAGACAACAGTTCTGTTCTTGAAATCCATTTGTTGTAATTTCTAATGATATTTGTTCTTTCATTATAAATAGTGTGTTCTTTTTGCTTTGAATAATGAATTAATTTTTATAGCCAAAGGATATTATTCTCCAAATTAAACTTCTTGAAAATATAAGTCAATTCTTTATAAAAGTTTTCTATTAATTATAATATCAGTTATTCTGCTTCCCTGTGCTTTTTAATTGCCTTCTGATTAACCATGATTTTGTTTTAACCATACATATTGTCTTCAGTATTACCTCGGTTGACTGGAAGTCTATAACTGAGTTTACAGATTTTTACAGTCTTGGTTGAGTATGTTTATAGATTTCTTTAAGCAGATTTTTTTACAAATTTTCTTGAAGTTATATTAATTATGAATGATTTGGTGAAATAATCACTACAATTGTAATGTTGAATTCTTCTTTAAATCCTACTAACTATATTTTGAAAAAAGAAAATGATCCAGAACAATAATTTTTTGTTACCATTATGTTTCAGATCATTCATCAAGTTATCATTATTTTTAAGATCATAACATAATAATTTGTAATATATTAATATGTTAATATAATCACTATATTAATAACAAATATTTATACACAAAAACATCTTTAAAAAGTAACCACTTACCTCAATTCTGAGATTTAAGGGATACTGTACAATTTGAATCTTAAAAATTTGTCCCCAAATTGCTTTAAAATCCTGATTTAGGTTCCTAAAAATGAGAAATTAAAACAAATGATATATATATAAGTATCAATATAATTTCATTTATAACTCATGCATGATTTATTTTAAAAAGCATTTTTAAAATGTTAACTGCAGACAAAAGTGTAATTTGCAGAACACATATTTTTTACTAGTAATAAATCTATTAGCTTTCCCTGTTTTTTTTTCAAAAAATTTCTCATTTAAGTTTTCTTTTTAATATAGAATTGCAAATAAAATTTCCATATTAAGATTTTTTAGCAAAATATAAAACTGCACTGTATTATTATTGAATTACCTGAAAAATTGCTTAAGCGATAAATGAAAGAACTAATTTTGAGTTTAGTAAGCAGAAACTAAAGTTTAGACCATGGGTTCTAAACTATGACCGTTTGAGTGTCGCATTGCAAAGCAAAAAAATTTTCAGGGCCACACATACAATATTTTTTAACAAATTGAAATAAAAATTAGCTCTATGTTGTTTTATTAAAATAAATTAACTTCTTTTTATTATTAATTTTTTAAAATTTGAATTACACAGTCCAGTCACATTAATGTGACCATCTGTCAAAAGCCAGAATAACCACCTTTCGCAGAGCGGACTGCTGTGAGATGTGCAGGAAGAGAGTCACATAGGTCCCTGAAGGTGTTCTCTGGGATGTTGAGCCATGCCGACTCTAATGCCGTGGCCAGCTGCACTAGATTACGCGGTTGAGGATCCATGGCGCGAACAACTCGATCGAGATGGTCCCACAGATGCTCGATTGGGTTTAAGTCAGGTGAGTTTGCTGGCCAGGGGAGGACGGTAAACTCATCCTGGTGCTCTTCGAACCACGCACGTACACTGGCAGCTGTATGGCACCTCGCATTGTCCTGCTGGAAGATGCCATCATCCTGAGGAAAAACAATGCGCATGTAGGGGTGAACATGGTCCGCAAGGACAGATGCGTACTTGTATTGATCCATTGTGCCTTCCACAATGATCAGTGAACCTAGAGAATGCCAGGAAAACATTCCCCAGACCATAATGCTCCCGCCTCCAGCTTGGACCGTTCCGGCAATGGTTGCAGGGTGGTTCCTTTCAGAGGTTTCACGCCTTATACGCCAACGTCCATCTGTCCGATGGAGCATAAAACGCGATTCATCCGAAAACGCAACCTGTCGCCACTCAGTGGACGTCCAGCTGCTGTACTGGCGTGCAAATTCTAGCCTTCGCCGTCGATGAACAGCAGTCAGCATAGGTGCACGAACCAGGCGTCTGCTTCGGAGGCCCAGACGCAGCAATGTTCGCTGAATAGTACTTTGGGAGACACTTTTGGTAGCCCCTTGGTTCATTTTGGTGGTCAGTTGCTCAACGGTAGCCCGTCTATCTGCCCGAACGCATCTCCGCAACCGTCGTTCGCCTCTGTCATCTATGGCCCGGGGTGCACCACATTTGCCACGTCGCTGATTTTGGACAGTCCCATTTTGCCATGCACGGTACACTTTTACCACGGCGGCACGCGAACAGTTCACAAACTCAGCCGTTTCGGAAATGCTTCCACCCTTGGCCCGAAAGCCAATGATCATGCCCTTTTGGAAGTCGGATAAGTCGCTTCGTTTCTGCATTACGCCAACGATTGAAATGTTTTCCGAAGCCCTCACACACCCTTTATATACGCTCAACTGCACTGTGCTGCCACCTGCCTTCTGTGATTGGTTATCTAACTCTGACATGGAAAGTACGTGGTGGTCACATTAATGTGACTGGACTGTGTAGATATGTATAGATACATATTTATTATTAAGTTGTAAAAGTTTCGCTTCATTTGGTTTGGATTTCATAAAAATGGAAAAAATTCAAATTAATGAGATGGATGAATTAGCTTTCGTTGAACAAGCAAATCGATATCAGGTTCAATAGACAAGGTTGCAATTCTTAATGCATTTTCAAGATGTTTGTCAGAAATCATTGTCTTTTTTTTAACACTTTTTTTTTTTACTCAATAATGTTAGTATAAAAAAATTCATTAGTCCAAAATTATAATTTGCATTATCTGCACCAAACCAAGAATTCCTTCTCCACTGCAGATTGTTCATAGTATTTTTCAAACATTGGAACATTCCACCTGTATAGTCTAAAATGTATAGAAGATGTGGCAGGGGGAAAATTAAAAGCTTCTCAACAGTTGCAGACTTGATTGTTTTTTGAAATGCTTAATCTTTAAGAAAAGATTAAAATTTGTCTTTTGAAATTTATAATAGAATAGAAAAAAACCAATTACCTTTCACAAGTTTCAGATACTTTTTTATTATTATACATAATCTTGAAGTACAGTTTTTTCTTGGAAACTGCATTTCTTCTTTGCACTTCTTGCCTTAAAAATATTTTGGTAACTATCATAAGTGAATTATTAATAAAATATTTTGACAACTATTTGCAAAATAAAAATAACTTAAATTAAAATTATAAAAAATATTAAAAATCAAAACAAAAACAAATGACAGCATACAATACCTGGGACACTGATTCAAAGGTGTGATAGGAATATCATGATTGACAGAAATATGTAGTTTAGGATCACCTAAACACATCAAATTTGATATAAAATGTTAAGAACATACATAATATTAACTTTTCATTCAATAATATTCTTCAAGTTAATAGGCATGCTTAGAAACATTCGAAATAATCAAAGAATATAATAAATGCATAATTTATTTTGCAATGCAAATGTTGTTAAAAGAGAATTATTATTATTAAATACTATTCATATTATTCTAATATATCTGGAATATTGATCAGTAGTCAAGTATTACAAGACTTTCAGTCTTAAGAAAATATTATTTTAATAACATATCCCAATTATGCAAAATTCAATCTTATACTGACAATAATTTTATAGAAAAACTATAAATTTGTAAGGCACTGATATCAGTCCTTCTTCTTCAAAGTATAAAAAAATTTTCTGTATGCAATCTTAGTTCCTACTTTAGTTATATAATTAATAAACAAACTTCTCCTATATTCAACTCTATGTTGTTAGCTTTCAAATTTAAACCATTCTCATTTAGATAAATTACCACACAATTCAGAGAATGGAAATTATATAGTAATTTACTATTAAATGCAATAGCTGGTGAAATAAAGTTAGCATCAATGAATTTAGTCCTTCAAGAATTAAAAATTAGCAAAATTTGATAATGCCATTTGAGTTATCTGTATGCAATTTAATCTGAAATTTAAGTTAAGAAATTACTAGTTACTGTGACAAGAGTCCAAAAAACATCTTCAAGAAATATGTTTATAAGATGCATGGAAATAGAAATGACAACTAAAGGTATTCAGTATTGACTTTCAAGATTTAGAGAATCATTTCTGCTGATCAACAGTTACTCAGGTTTGACTAAAAATTTTTAGTACAGAGGAATATCAATATTGCAGCATTAGAAGACACATAAAAAACATATTTTTTATTGATCGTATTTGCAGATCTACACTGGTTATTATAAATTAAGGAAAAATTACAAAAAATCATGATTACTGAAAAAGTTACATGCAGAAATTTATTAAACTTACCCACAATATACAACACATAGTAAGGTATCAAATAATATAAAAAGAATTACCAGACAATTACGGTAGTATAGAAATTAGCACATGCAGAAAACGAACAAATCGTTGGTGTCAGTTTTCTGTAGGAAAAGTACCTTCAATATGGAATATGATCGCATTTAGAAGCAATAGGGCACATACAGCAATGTGTGATGCTTTCAATTATGCAGTCTATCAGTTCCATAGGAAGCGAGAGCCATTGCTCTTGCAAAGCCATTGCAAGAGCGGAAAGGGTCTGAGGGGGTGGAATAAGAGCAGATAGACGTCTCCCTAAAGCTTCCCAAATGTGCTCGATAGGATTCAAGTCCGGCAATCGAGCTGGCCACTCCATGCGCATAATTGTTTCCTGTTGAAAATAATCATCTATGATGCGAGCCCTGTGTGGACTTGCGTTGTCGTCCTGTAACAGGAAAGCATCACCTATTGCCCCGGCATATGGGCGCACATAAGCATCAAGGATGTCATTTCTATAAACCTGAGCATTCACGGTTCCCCTTGGAAAGACATGGAGGTCTGTGCGTCCACCCAAAGAGACAGCACCCCAAACCCAGACACTGCCTCTTCCGTATGCATCTCTTTCGTGGATGTTTGATGGATGGTAACAGATTCCAGGTTCTCTTCATATCAAATAATGCCTACTATCGCTTTCTAGACTAAAACTGGACTCATCCGTAAAGCGAACAGCCCTCCATTGATCAGGCATCCAGTGGACATGTTGTCATGCCCACTGCAAATGGTCCCTCCTATGGTGTGACGTGATCGGCACACAAATGGCTGGTCGCCTTGCATACAGACCACCTTCGTGAAGCATTCTACGCACAGTTGACATGGACACCAACCTTCCAGTGGCTGCAGCAAGGGAGGATCTAAGAAGATTTGGAGTAGCAGTTCTATTCCTGCGTGCACATAATGTCAAATATCAATCATTTGCGTTCGTCATAGCAATTGGCCATCCTTGGCTGAACCTCCTAGATGCCGAATCTGTGGTTTGAAATTGCCTCCAAAGTCTATGAACCACAGAAGGACTCACATTTAGCCATCTGGCCACTTCTGTTTGACTTTGTCCTGCCTCTAGTCTCCCAATGACTCTCCATCGTAGTTCTGCAGGCAAATGATGCCTGGAGGTCATTGTTACGAATTGGCTATCTCAGATTTCTGATGTCACTATCACAGTGAAATATGTAGGCTTGCTCTCAAACATGTACTTTTATGCTCCTCGCAGATGATGTATTCCAAGCGCAGTGCTACTAATTTGCATATTGCAGTTTTACTCAGCTACTCTTACTTGGCAACATATTCAAATTTTACACGGTTTGGCTTATTTGAGGGAGTTATCGCTATTTTTGTAATTTTTCCTTAATTTATGATAACCAGTGTATTTACTTAATAGATAAGCAAAAATTTTTCACCCATACAATTTTAGTCTAAATTTATTGATCTAAAATATCACGCTTTCTTAGATCCATAAATCTGATTCTTTCACAGCATATAAAGAAACACAGCATTCTTCTGATATTCTGCTAGTACATTAACTAAAAATTAAAAGAACTGTGGCTCAACTCTCACTAAGAGTGCATCTGAATTTCCATGTTTTCCATTGGGGAAAAAAAATCTAATAATCATTACAATAGTGCTGAAACTAAAATATTGCAGATAATGATTTGTAACCGTCTGGATTTGGTCTTGTGCTTCCTCTCCAATCACTCTGATTGTATGTTTTGATTCAAAGTGAGCACACAACTAATTTTTCCCCTTTCCTGGTTGGGGGGGAGGAGCAGAGAGTCTCAATGAGCAAAGGAACAGAATGAATATGGATAAATGTTAGAAGTCAATCTGCAATAAATTATTGTTGCTTTTGTCACAAATATTCAAGTACATTCCTTTTATCAGTATCAGCATGTATAACAACAATATACACTTTGGATTTTATATACACAAGGTTCTGTAATGATAACTGAAACATATTTCCTTCCTTTAATATAACTTATTAGATTTGCACAACAAAGCAATATTTCAAAGCTGCTGAATATTCATGAAATTCTTAGAGAAATCAGCAGTAAAATGAATACAAATATTAAATAAAATATGGAAATTTATATCATTTAAATACTTATTTTTAATCAACATCACATTACCTTTATACAGATTGACAGTTTACCGATGGAAGTGAAGAAAAATGTATTTCTCACAGCTAACATAACAAAAAAAGTAAGCTATTTCTCAAAATAATTGCAATTCCATGCAAAAAATTAATCCTTATATGAAAAGTTAAAATTCACCTGACAATAATTGATTTTAATGCTAACACCTAAATCAATCTTGCAGGCTTAATTTTTTTAAAAGGCATTTGATAAAATTGCAGTGGAGTGATTTAATCTAAATTGCTAAAATCTTAAGAAATAGCAAATGCTGAAGTAAACTGGCAACAAATGCACAGGCTAATCCAGAAACTTCTTGATTGCATAGCTAAACCAGAAACCAGATTATAAAACATCCATTACAATTCCTATGCAATAATAATGATTAATGCATACACAGCACTTTTATAACTTTTCACAATAGTCTTTGATATAGCTATATGACAAAAATAAACCATAATTTCGCCCATTTGTTTCAATTAATGTAATATAATGTACAACCTTATAAAAATAGATTAAGTACACACATTACAGTTCCTATTTTTGGAAGAAGTAATTCATGCACTTGAATTTTAAAAGTTCTATTCTAATTACCTGGCTTTTTCCTCATTTGAAGAGCATTATGCTTTAGTTTCTCCAAAGTAATTGCAGAATTGAATTTTGACACAGGTTTGGGTTTTGCCATTTCTGGCTCAGACAAAATTTTTTCATCTTCAAATCTTGTAGCCTGTAGATCTCCCACATCACTATCATATTCTACATCAGGCTCTTCTTCTAGCTTTTTCCGAAGTTTTTGTCTTTTTTTAGCTAGTTTCTAAATAATAATAATAATAATAATAATAATAGTGCAAATAAGTTCATTATAAACAGACCAATATGATTTAAAAACAAAATTGAAAGGTTTCAGATTTTAATGGTTGCCCAAAAGGGTTTGTTAAGGTTTTTTCATTCTTGCTGAGCTCAGAGGCTATTAGTCTGCTCCTGTTACTTCGTCCCCCCCCCTTAGCTTTATTACTAAGCATCACTTCTTTTGCACGTATGCCACATAAAGTTCAACAAAATCACAATTTTTTTTAAACACTGCATAGCAGCATATTTTTAGAATTTCCAATGCATTGTTAAGTGTTGGCATATGTTTTTATATTTTTTCAGCCTTTTCTCAGTTTACCATATCAATACAGTCAAATATTGAAAATCCGCCAACCTGAAATCTGCCAACTCCTGAAATCCACACTGCCTCTCAAAATATAAACATTCAATTTAAAGGTTTCAGAAATTGCAACATGGAGAATGAAATACCGAAGAGAAAATATTTATCTAATAATAACATCATAATTACCAAATAATAATGATTCTGTGTTAGTTGCAGAAAACAATTTTAGACCAGAAGAGGTTTCTAATATAGATGATGTGTTCAGATGAGCGACCCCTGGCAATATCAGATGACCGATGATGAAATCATTGGCTCTGTTTTGAACTCGCCACAGCAAGAAAACGATTCCGACACTGACACAGATACTGAATTTGATAGGAGTGAGAAAATATCTTTTAGTGAGGGTTTGGAACATGGTGAAAAATACCTAAAATATTTTGAACAACATAGCTGTGTCACAGACCAAGAGATTATGACTCTACCTAATTTACGAAAAAAAAAAACTTACTCTGGAGCACCCTAAAGTTTTAAAACAAACCTCTACCAGAAAAATGTTTGAAACATGTTAAAAAAATGAAATATTTTATGCTTTATTAATAGCCCTTATTTTTATATGTCTTTATTGTACATGTCCTTTATGCTTTTAATATTCCGGGAATGACTAATATTAATGAGTAATATAATATAATATATATATATATATATGTCTGAATATTATGATTTAGCCTTTCTGTCCTCAAATTTGCAAGATCCTAAAACCTACACAACCTCTGGTCCCAAGCATTGTGGATTTCTGGGCTTTTACTGAGTTTTTTTTAGCAAGATGGCTAAAAAAATTTTTTTTCTCTTTTTATTATGAATGGTTTATGTGCTAACATTTTTATTAAATATCCCGTTCTTTGAACTTATGCCATGTAAAACCCAATTCACCATTTAAATTGCAAAATATTTATAATCTTTAGAATTCGCGATAGAAAGTCTCATATGCTGAAGATAAAAGTGCTTTATTCCATACAGTACTGCTACTGCTCTCTTTCAAATTGGTGAGTTTGTTAATCAAAAATTCATTAAAGTTTTATAAAATATGAAACAGATAATAAAACAAACTCAAAATTCAAAATTTTGGCTTACAGGCACCCAACATATTAAGGTGGAGGACTACATTATTCAAAATTGGACGGCTCTAGGTAAAGTTTTTTCATGATGCAAGAAACATATATACATAGATGCAGAATCTTCATTATTTAATTTCTTTAAGAATAATCCAGGACAATAATATTTGGTGGCAACAACTTGAAAAGTAATACGTCTTTTACAGTGAACTGAAGCAAAATCCCATTTCGAGACTAATATCCCCTTTTGGGCTAGTAATTCCATTGAAAAGTTAAATTTTCTTACAAGCACAACATACTGTTAACATTTAAACTACTCTTTGTGAATAAGAATAAATAGTAACTTTACTTCTTGTCATAATAACAATTTCTCAAACATAATTAACACATTTGTTCCCTGGTAGGTATTATATAATAACATCCTCTCATGTGCCTGTAAATGAAGAGCAGCAAAAGTATTAAGTGTCATGAATTTACGTATTTCAGTCAGTAATAGTACTGTACTTTAGGCATTTCAATATTATTTACAATTTCACGTCACATTTAAGTGCAATGGCTGACTATTAAATGCCAGCATTAATGTGGATAAATTGTAATCTAAGATCAAAAGATCAATTCCTGAAGCTTACAAAGACAATGGAATCCTCAATGCCGTAGTTGTGTTTGACCTTAACAATAGCAAACCTCTCACTGTGGACTTACTGAGCATCAGAAAATGAAATTCTGGACTCACATTAAGAAGATACACGGTATAAACGCAGCTGGTCCATGGTACCTTGGGTAGAGAGAAACTTTTACACATACTTAACTTGTCTTAGAAAACAGGTAAATCCAAGGACAATGGAAATCGGCCATCATTATCCCTATATGCAAACCAAACAAGCAGGCTAGTTCTATAGAAAGTTATCAAAGAATCGGTCTTACCTGTACCACATGCAAGCTGATCGAAAGTATTATTCTGAGAAGACTAACTCACCACTTATTAACCAATAAATTGCTTCCGCCCGAGCAATTTGCTTTCCAAAGAGGCCACAGAACTATTGATCAAATTTTGTACTTCACATAGTGCATCAGAGATGTCCAGAATCAACAGGCCTGCTAGACACACTGTGGCAGCATTCCTAGACCTATCTAAAGCATTTGACAGGTTTGGAAATATAAGCTCTTATCAAGATTTTGACATTAGAGACAGAGCACTGCCCTGAATCTTGAACTTTTCGAATCACCGTAAATTCTGTGTCGAACTACAAGACAGCCTTTCAGGCTTTTCAAAATGCATCAGGGAATTTCCCAAGGCTCTGTACTGAGCCCCATCCCTTTTTTGCTGTTTATTTCAGAGATAAGAAAAAGCATCTATCCTTGTGAAGTGTTTCCTGATGATGTTGTAATGTGGAGCAGTGGTTCTGACATAAATAAGCTGGAACTTCAAATGAATAAAAGTCTGGTAGCAGTTCAAGAGTTTGTAAACAGCCACAAACTTAATTTTAATGCTTCCAAATCCTTCAGCTGCCTCTTCACTACAAACAGACATCTTTATAATTATTCTCCTGACATTTCTCTGAATGGAATGCACTTGGACTGTAATAAACACCCTTCTTATCTCAGATTCACTTTGGATGCTGAAGTGAACTGCAATAAACATATTGAGAAATTGGCTGATAAAGCACGAAAAAGACTTCAGATTATGAAGTATATCTCGGTTAGAGACTGAGGTTCTGATGCTACTACCCTTAGAATAACCTAGATCACCCTAGTCTGCCCTGCCCTTGAAAATGGTTGCCAAATCTATCAACTGGCCTCAACTACTAACTTGAGAAAATTGGAGAGAGTACAGCTCACTGTGGCGAGAATTATCACTGGCCTTAGAAGTAGTTGCCCAAACAACATTGTTCGCTATGAGGTGGAAATCCAGCCTTTGAGAATACATTTTAAGGTGAATTCCTACAACTATTTTAACAAGCTTAAGAGTTTCGGTCCTTATAATCGGACCTCAGCCTTTATTTTAAATTGGACAAACAATAAACACCTAAAGCGAGACAGCCACTTAGTTATGTGTGGAATTCAGATTTTATCAATTTTAATGTTGAAACATATATACCATTTAACCGTTTTGCTCCATATTATTATTTTAATCATGTTAACATCTGTTAGGAATTATCGACTAATATTGTCAAGGGCAACCATCACCTGGAACTCCTAAGACCTCTTGAAATCATTAATGATATTCCTGCCCAGGCCCTTATGATATATACAGATGGAAGTAGATCAGATAAGGGGACAGAAGGGAGTGGCATTTATAGCAACACCCCTGAAGGAGATATCAGATACAGCATCAGAAACTCTGATCATTGCTCCGTCTTCAGATCGGAACTTATCGCCTACAGCAAAGCACTTGATTATGCTCTCTGTTCAAGTAGTGACATTATAAGGATTCTGACAGGCAGTAGAAGCTCCATTCAGTATCTTAAAAACTGGCCTAAGATCATAGATAAGACCGGTCAGGATACCGTATCTAAACTTTTTGAGCTTGGACAGCGTAAATCAATATATCTCCAGTGGATACCGTCCCATGTTGGGGTGTATGGTAATGAAACAGCTGACGATCTGGCAAGAAAAGGTTGTGATCTCCCTACACCCACTTCCACTGATTTAAGCCCAACTGAAATTCATTCCTATTACAAACATAAAACTAACATGGCATGGAAAGTTTCTCCTGTTCACCAATGGTATTTTGCTGAGCAACCAGGCTTGTCACTTCTGAGTAAAAGATCTAGGCCTCTCCAAACGTCCATGGCCATATTCAGAAGTGGGCATCTTCAAGGCATGAAATTCATGGAAGGAGAAAAGACCTTTTCCCCCTGTGCCTGTTCCCTCCCTGCCTCTCCAGCTCACCTACTGGATTGTATAGATGTCTACCTGAGATAGCTGTCAGCTGAGAAGGAGGACGTCAGTGATTTACTTGTGCAGCAAGGTCTCTTGGACTTTGTGTAGGCTTTCCTGACCCAAGGGGATTAGAAACAATAACAAAAACATGGTATAAATGTTTGTGACTACTTTGAAGATACAAAATGCAAGGTGTTTTATCCTGTAGTGAAGCAAGCTCTGCAAAGTGTCCCAGTCAGAAAGGATAAACCTAACAAAGAAGCAGTTACCCAAAAACCTATTGAAGTAGACTCAGTCTTTAAAATAAAAACTAAAAAGAAGCAATTACCCCCAATCATTTTTCCAGGACTGGAAGTAACCTAGAAGAAAGTCAGAAGTTTTTCACAACTCATGGATTTGACAACCATACTAGATTGCTATCTAAGAATACAGTTACAGTCAGATGCACCATCAGAAACTCTGATCATTGCTCCGTCTTCAGATCGGAACTTATCAAAATCAGCAAAGCACCTGATTATGCTCTCTGTTCAAGCAGAGATATACAGCGTGAAAAGTGCTAAGCGTGAAAAGGCACTTGCTGGTCTTAAGTAGGAGGAAGTGCAGTTTAGCACATTTCAAAGTAAGACCCAGTTTCCAATCAAAGTCATAATTTGTGGACCTCTGATGGAAACCACTGAAAAAGGAATAATGAAGGAACTTTGTGGCAAATTTATTCTGTGCTCAAAGATAAATAATTCTCAAAACAAATTTTAGATGGAATTAAGAAACTTCCCGTTTTCTTTGGTTCAATTTGCAGAACCAAAGAAAAAAGAAATATCTATTCTGCGAAGACTCTTGTTGACCTTCAGAGAAAATACAGACCAGGTAAAAGACCTACGGTTTGCTACCAATGCCAAAGACCTGGACATGGACAAATCTTTTGTAACAATCAACTGCACTTTCTCAAGTGTGCAAAAACACACTTGACTTGTGATTTGATGAAGGAGGAGAAATCCATCTGTGTGAAGTGAAATCAATAACATGTTGCCACATTTACTGGATGTGAATTTAACTTAAAAATCACAGCAAGGTGTTTAGAAAACAACCTGCTCTAACTAAACTGAAGAATTCTTTTCTGCTGCTCTTATGAACAGGAAGAAATCCTACCCTAGAGCTCTTATCGAGCATGTGCCACAGTTGCATAGCACCATCCCCTTCACTGATTTGAAAAATCGAAAAATACTAGAAACAAAAGCTTAAAATTTAGGCACTTTCTTCAAAATGTGAAGTTTCAGTAAACTCCAAAAATGTAGTTGCAAAATGCTAAATAAAGATGAAAAAACTGACAAAGCATGTGATACACTATAAAGTCAAATCAAATACATACATGGATTTGAGCAATCCAAAAAGGCTATAAGAACTCCTCAAAAAGTGAAGTGTCAACAAAATACAGATGATATATCATTGAAAAGTGCTAAATAAAAGGATGACAAAGCATGTAAATACAATAAAAATAAATAAAATTTAAAAAAATGAAAATGTAGCAAGTCAGACTCACGTCACTTAACAACAAGAGGAAGAAAACGTTATTTACTACTGCTGATGTTCAAGTTAAAATGGAAGCACAAGGCAAAATGGTATCTTCCCTGCTTCAATGCTGCATAGATTGCTTATGCTTATACCCGAGAATTCCATCTATCAAAAGCTATATGAATTAATGTCCCATAGGCTCATCATGTGAAAAACAATTAGATATACTCACACTGGGGGAAAAAAAGAGGCCCCTTTAAGTGAAAATGTCCATTGAGAAAGCTAACTGCAAATCCTGACAGAAAGAAAATCCAATAAAGGGAGCGGCAAGCCATATAATGAGTTAACATAGAGTCAACAACAGCAGTGGGAAAATTTAAAGAATTCATTTGTTAACTTACCCAGAACTGAAAAGGCCAACTTCAATTTTTGAATAGGTGATTTTTGTTTTCTTACATTTTTCTGCAATCTGCATGATGCTAAGAAGAAACTTACAGAAATCATTTCCAGTAAATTAATCCAGTGCTAAATTCTTCAATAGTTGTAAAATCAATAATCGTTTGATGTAGAATGTTTTGATTTGAGGTTCATCTCAAGCAAAAACGTGAGTACAGAGCCAAATTATTGATCAATACCGGTTTATGCTAATAAATGATTGTTTTTTCAGTATGGAGGTATTTTATTTAGTGATTATGTGACATTAAGAATTGGGACTCTCTACAGGTTTTATTATGGAAAATATCAAATGCATATGTGTAAAGCATACAAAAAAAAAGGTTACTGGTGGTCTGCAGGTTCAAATTTTAGATCACGACAGATACTAGATATCTAGATTTAGGGGTTTATACTGTATTGCGCATGAGAGTGAACAATCTTTCTCACTACTGAAAAAGAACAAGTCTCCAGGGAAATCCAGGTTAACAGACATTCATCTGACCTCAAGCCTGAAAACAGTAAGTGCAAGCAGTATGTCTCCAGACAATTGAAAGCTGCTTGCAAGAAAAAAATGCCAGGTATTCAGAAATAAACAACAGATAGCCATCTACTACTAGGATTTCTTTAAATTCCTATTTTTTTAAGAACTACAGTTTTGAATAACAGTTTATGAACTGAAGGAGTTAAAGCTATAAGATGCATGATAATATTTACAAATTTGCAGGACTAGTTTCAAAGATTTAAATATAGAACCTTCAGCTGTAGAAGAAAGTTCTACATTGAAACCTTCAAACCTTGCAGATTTATGAATATTACGCTGATGATTTATTCCCTCTAATAATCAAAAGGCTTGCAGCAAGAAGAGCCCAGCTCCACAGTTTTAAATTTTTGGAAAATAGTTTTAAAAATTTCAAAAATTCATTTTTTAACTTATATTCTAAACGTTTGTCCTCATTAAAAGTGCCAGTTTAAATGATTTTTATGGTTACTCCAATGCAATGATTGATTTTCTTTTAACAAAAAAGACCCATGAACACAAAATCTGCCAAAGTGGAGTTGGGCCCTTTTTGCTGCAAGCCCTTCAATTATTAAGTACGTTATTTTAACTCAAAATACTTTATGTATTTCCTCATTTTTAAAATATATTATTAAGTAAAATAATGACTTTTTACTCCATTGCATCCTATTATAAACTGATGACTATTTGGCCCACCTGAGATACTGAATTTGACATGCTTGCATTAGAACGACAATCTCTTAAGTGTCAAATACAATAGCTCTGGGAAAAAGTCATATTGTCACCAACGATACCTAATGTCTCTGATCAAAAAGAAGATCCACTCATTTTTCCATTTCAATTCTCATAGACTGTAAATATGGGCATGGCACACAGCAAGAAACAAGGCGACATTCTGAGTGGAGAGCAATCCAGGCATGTCTTATTTTATCTAGATATTTAAACTGTTTTGTGGGTTTTCAGCTCAATAGCAATATTTATATATTAATTACCTTTCGCTGACATTTGCAGAATCAATGAACCAAGCTAATAGTCAACTTTTGTTACTACGTTCATTTTATTTTTAATAAAAATGAGAAATTAATATAACAAATATAATCATCACTCTTTTATAGCAAATGCCATATATTTATAAAAGCCAAATATTGCAGTAAAAGAAATAAAACACCATAATAAAAGAAATCTACTCTCAGTGAAATTGTTTGATAATGAATGTGACGAGATTGAATACTCTACAGTAAAGATTTCAACTTATTGTCTTGGCAGCATCACTTGATTTAATATGTGCATAAAACTATAAGATAATAACCTGATAAAAAAACAGTACGTCATTCTGCAAGACAGTACTTACAAAAAGCTTTCCACTTTATTGTTAGTTCACATGATACAGAGACATATGCATGCACCTTCTCTCATAAAAAGCAAAAGTTTATAATTTATTCCTGTAATATGTAAATTAACTTTTTTCAGCTACAACAGCACCTTAAAAATTTGGAGAAAATACCAAAATGTCCATTTTATTTCTGAAGAGCTTTATGTTATAGAAAAAATATTCCCTTCTTTCTGTTTTAAAAAATATATGGCAATAAATAGAATGGAATTACTGAGTATTTTTCATATTAATTTCATTAATGCTATCAAGTTCTTAAAAAACAACTTTCAAATAATTCTGCATAAACATATACAATGAAATTATCTAAAAGAGAATAAAGTACATAATTGTAAAATGATACCTGAGCCTTATTCCATTGCTTCCATTTATTCATTGCAATTTCATACTCTTCAAATAATTTTTCAGAGCAAGCTTCATAATCTTCCATTTCTTCCTCTAGTTCATCAAGGAGTTCTCTTTCCCATTCTTCTTTTTCAATGGCTTCATCACATTTTTCTCTAAAAGTAGATACAAGCATGCTTAGAACCAAGACCATACTATAGAATGTAAAATGTATACATATCATTATGCTACCAATATGATAATTCTAAAAAACCAATTTATTTGTCAAAAAAAGAGAAGTCTTTGTTTGGTACAGGAATAATACATCAAACCAGCAAACAGAAATTAATTACATGTTTTTATAATGTATCCTAACAGCATATGATAATAGGTAAAGGGATACACTAAAATATCATCATGAGATTAATATCATTTATCAAGGACATCTTAATCCTAGGAATCATATGAAATCTATTTTAGGTATGATATATATAAGAAAAAATATTTGTGTTTACTAGCTGCTCAGCTATCTGAAATTTTAAGCAAGCATACAGAAAAAAATGTTTATTAAAATAAAAAATGTTTCATACAAAATGACTTTTTATTAATTTTTATGCATTTCAAATAAGATCAATCGAAACAATTATTAAACCAAAGCTATCATTAAAACAAATATGGGGAAACTGCTATTGGCTTGTATCTAATACTGCAAAAAAAAATTTTTTTTTAGACTGACAGATTATTTCAGACATGAAACTTGCACATCTGTTATTTGGAGGGGGAAAAAATGATGAAAAAGGTTTTTGATCATTTTTCCTAAAGTATCATTTATTCTTTTAACTAAAATTGAAAGTAAAAATAGAAGTGTTATTCAATTAACTAGAGCAAATGACCTAAAAATTGTGCAGCCTATTTTTTAATTCCGATCCAATCTTACTCTTTCCAATGTAGAACTATAACAGTGCATTTAAAAAAGTTTTAAATAAAATTTAACTGTAACTCATTTTTAAATAACTAGCTGAATTATAACTAAAAATGTAAAAAGATGACTGTCTATTTGGAGTTATAAAAGAGAGAGAGAGCCCTATATTTATAGAATTTTTTTGCAATACGATTATACTTATTCATTTGAAACTTAAAAAGTCAAATTTATTAATCACTTATTCTTTAATTAAGACATTAAGAAACTAAACTGCTTATCAGATATTTCAAGCATTTTTCTGGATGTATGTCTAATTACATTGCATTTTGCAATATTTTTGCAATTGACTTGCAATACTTTCCATAGCCACACAGAATCTTAGGCTATACCATTAAAATTAATTCATAAAATAAAAAGATATAATAAAAATTTTTTCATGTTATCTACATTTTACATTTATTATTCCCTGCACTTCACAAACAATTATTGTGTGGTTGTGTTATAAATTTTTTTACTTTGAAAATTACGAAAATATTAAATGTGGTCATTAAAAATATTTTTCATTTCAGTTATGCCCTTGGATGTTTTTTCCATGGCTGTTCATCGCCCTTCGATTTCCTTAGTCACAAACTATCAATCACTGAATTTATTTTTATTTTATTTTTTTTGGGGGGGGAGAGTAATATAGCTGTAAGAAAAGAAAATGTTTCACTTTTGAAAATAAAAGATACAAACTTTTAAAAAAGTTGGATCATTAAAGGAACTAAATCCTCAGAGAAAACTTGGATCAAAACCACTAAATCTTTTTTTTATTTCAAAATTTTACATTCATATTAAAAAGAAAAAAAAAATTTAATAACTTTCAGTCAGGTACACATTTAATTAATTCTGAATGTGTTTTACAAAAGTGGTTTGAAAAAGTTAAGTCTGCCAATTAATGGTACATATTTAAGAGAAAAAACTTTAGAAATATTGAAAAAGATGTATATGACTTATCTTACTCAATAGCTAATTTTAGAGACTAATTTAAAATAAGGCAAAGTGCTGTGTATAAATCAACGCATGGAGAATCAAAAAGTGTCAAATCATTAATTGTCAGAAAATTCTTATCTGTTTTTGCTGATAGAAATTTTACTATGAACCATTTTCAGTGCTAACAAAGTACCACTGCTTTTCACCAGTGCTAACAAAGTACCACTGCTTTTCAATTTGCTGCAATATAAGATTGAAAGAATGTATGAAGAATCAAGATGCGGAGGAAAACTAAGGCCAAAAAATAATAATAAAAATTCTTTGTACTTAATTACTTTTAATATTTAACACCTCTATGCATAATTAATTATAATGAAAACCATACATGAAAGTGTTTTTGACTCACTAGAATAAATTATTATGACTTCTCAACCTCTGCTTAAGGTAAATAATAAAATAATTTTAGATTAAATGTAGCATATATAGTTTAAAAAATATTTAGTTATACACTTCATTTTAAATACTTGGAATGCAAAATTTTCACATATTGGTAGTCATAAATAACAAAAATTCAAAGCTAAAAATGTAAATAAAATTGTCATACTCATTAATCATAAGATTCAAGGATGTCGATGTGAAACCCTGATTCTGACGGCATTTCTTCAACTCTTCCCAGGTACTTAAAATATTCTTCCACAAAGCCAACTGCTCAGCTTCTCTCACATCCCGAATCTTTTTTGTTTGCCTTTAAGATGTAAAAGAAGAATGCTATAATCTAATGTATTATACAGAAAAATCAACATTAATATTTTCTAATGATTATTCCTCATTTTCATTCAAAAGTAATGGATAGCAAATTCATACAGAATTAATACCACAGATATTAAACACTGCAGTCTGACCTATTTTATAGTCGATATGCTTTTTTAAAAAATATTATAACACTTGTTTACTGTTATGGAAGACATATATAAGAAGAATTTTCATAGCAAAACACAATGTAAATAAGATAAACATTGTTCAAAGAAAGAAGAAACATCATAAATTATGCTTTATAATTTAAGAAAGGGGGAAACAAAGACTGGTTTGGTTTGGGATTATTTGATTATGGCAAAGCACGCTAGGGTTACCTGCCTAAAGGAGGGATGCCTCCGTGGAGGATTTTCTAGGGGAAACTGTCTTGTATCCACATTTTGCATGGGGAAAACCATAAAAACACCCATGCAACCAGCATGTTTTCATGGAATCGAACCAAGGTCAAAATACCTTTGTTCAGCAACTTTACTGCTCAGCTGCTAGTG
>KK112721.1:21021-45812 GCA_000611955.2 Stegodyphus mimosarum | reverse complement strand
TTAAATTGCCCCCTAGGCTGTATAGTGCTTTTGTGAAAGAGATGCAGGGCCAGTTTTAAAATTAAATAAACTTAGGTGCTCTTAAAAGCTTAAGAGCATCAAAATGCATAATTTTTAATAATAAGGGTGTAAAGATATTAGGTTATTTCGAAGCAGGAGTCATGAAAAATGAGCAATGCTTTTGCCGGGAATCAAACGATGGACCTCACAGTTACGCATCAAGTGTGCTGACCACTACACCGTGAAGGCATGCAAAGAAGGTGGGAGAAATACCTCATATACTCCCCTTTTAAAGGGCGACTGGGGTTCCAGGGACCCAATCACCTGAACTAAAAGGTGGAGAATCATCATCCACCACCTTTTAATTCGGTTACCAGTGATGGTACATTCGGTTATTTCAAAGCAGCAGTCATGAAAAATGAGCAACAACTTCACCAGGAATCGAACCATGGACCTCTAGGTTATGCATCCAGTATGCTGACCACTACACCACGAAGACATGGGAAGAAGACAGGAGAAATACCTTATAAGGCAAATCTGGCTCTCTTATTCATAATTAAAGAAAGCTCACCGATGGGTAAGTGGCACAATCACTGAACACTCGCAGCTTGACCTGGGTTTGAAGACTGGTGAAGAAATTAGCTGCATGGGCATTTTCATTGTTTTTCCCATGTGTAGCAGATATTAGCCAGTTTCTTTTAAAAAGGTCTTCCATGAAAGCATCCTTTCTCTAGGCAGATAGCCCTCACATACTTTGCAATAATCAGTAATATTAAATAAATTTTATTTTATTAAACAAACTGTACTTTATATCATTATTTAATACTTAATATTATATATTATGTAAATATTGAGTATCACAAATAAATATATTTAGCCCTTTAATTTAATTTTAATAGTACTGTAAATTCTTGCAAAAGAAAAGGTAAGATGATGCAACAGGGAGAAGGAGGAATATAGATAAGGGGCAGGAAAATAATTAGTGACAGTTAGAAAAGTTATACAAAGAAATGATTGATTTGGTTTAGTTGATTATGGCAAAGCACCCTAGGGTAACTTGCCTAAGGGAAAGGATGCCTTCGTAGAAGACCTTTGGAGCAAAACTGGCTCATCTATGCACAAAGAAATGGAGACAAAAAGAATGGGTGAATATTAACTGATGTAGTCTACAGAACAAGTAAATTATATACCAAAATATAACAATACAATTCAAAATAGTATAACAAACTGGTTGGTTTACTTTAATTGCATAAGCTTTGTTTCCTTTTTTAAGTACATGTTTTCACAAGTCTGACATGAAGTAATTTAATAATTAGGATGTAATCATATAGACATAATCATAAAATATGAATAATATCTAAAAAAATCACACCTTTTTATGGATACAATCATAAAATAATTTGAATGATAATGATCCAGCTAGTTCTCAAAAAGATCTTTAGTATTAATCTGTGATTTCAAGTATTAGTAACTAAAAAGATTAATAATTTTGATTTTCCTCAAAATAGTAATAATTGAAAATTTTCAGCAACTCACCATGCTTGAAAACCATTTGATAGTGAGACTCTAAAATGTTTGTAATTATTATATTCAAAATCTGAAGATTCTGAATTTTGCTACTGCTGTTTGTTGTTTGAATGAAATATTAATGTTGCTGATTCTGAATTGGAGGACTAAAAAAAAAGCTTTTTCTGCTTTGATTGTGAATGAAAAAGGTCAGACTTGTTGAAAATTACCACAAGTGAAAAAAAATATATATATTCTAATGAAATTATATTGATTAAGATAATTTTATAGTTATTGTAAAGGCAAAAAATATTTGGGCAATATTAAAACAAATCCTAGTTTTAATTTAAATGTCTTTGCTTTTATTCAAAATTTAAAATTTTTGGGTAACATTTGTAACACTGTATTTCCCCCCCCCCCAATACACTTTATTTCCCCGCCCCCCCCCCAAAAAAAAGAATTTTTTTTTTATTTGATGAATTTTAAGCTAAATTTGATCCATTAATGAATGAATCTCTGCTAACAAAAAATAATGAGGCATACATGCATCATCTTGTATAGAGGAAAATGAATTTTTTTTCTTTTATTTTTGCTTGTGATATCCCATTTATGAAAAGTAAAGAGTAACAAAATACACATTAGTTGCGCTAAAAACAACAGTCTATTTTAGGAGTAAGCATTAGCTCAAAAAATTAACTGCAAACATTAAAGAATGATAATGTTATGGATGGAGGATATATTAAACCTTGAATGAAAATGTAGAAACAGAAAAGGAAAATGGTGCTAAAACTAATAAATTATACCTTCAAATGGTATATTAATATATTTATATGATATTATTTTACTTTTTCAATTTCAACAGTTTTATTCAAAATTTTGTTCTTCATTGATTTGTAGTATCTTCATATTTAAATGTTCCCCTCTTCAATTAATTCTCCATGTAAGAATTGTATATTTAGATAATGTCAGGTTTCAAGTTACAATATCCTTTCTGTATTTTCATTTGTTAATGACAATTGAATTTATCTTTCTCTTTGAGCTCAGAGAGCTTTAACTTTTAAAATTAATTTAATTTAGAGCAACTGATTTCGATTTGTACCATTGTACGGAATGAATCTCAGAACCTCTGAAAACTGTGGGATCTCTCTACAGAAGATTTATCCTTTATGCACTGAAAGATTTTGCATTTAAATAGTTCTCATATCCTGAACATTAGCTTTATGTTCAAGTTCAGAAGAAAATTCTTACAGATAAAAAGCATTTCCTCTGAAATGAATTTCAGCAGTTGTGAATTGAAACTAACCACCTTTAAAAAAATGTTAAAAAAAAATCTCAAAGCTTTCAAATTTTATATTACCCTTAAAGGGGCCTTTTATAACAGTTTGTATGTTACCTTTATTTATTAAATATCATATTCTTCGCACTTAAACCATAAAATTCAATTCAACAGCAATATCAGGAATCATACAATACCAAGTTTATTACTAAAAAATTTGTTAAAGTTTTACAAACTATGAAATAGATAATAAAACAAATTCCAAATTTGGGCTTCCAGATGTCCATATTTGAGAGGAGGACCATGTTATTTAAAATTTGATGTCTCTAGGTACTGTTGCTTTTTCACAATGTGAGAAATATACATACATTTATGCATATTCTTCATTATTTAATTTCTTTAAATATAATGCAGGGCTCTAATATTTGGTGGGAGCAATTTGAAAAGTGAAATATGTTTTATAGTAGATGATACAAAATGCTGAAATTAAATTGATAGCCCTTCTGGGCAAATTGTGCTTTTGGTTTAAAAAAATATATATATTTATTCCCATATAGAAAGCCACTTCTACAAGCAAATAATTAATCAATCATGTTGTCATATTTTCTGAAGTGGAATAAAACAATATATAAAAAAAATATACAAAGTTTAGGACAAAAAGAAACATCTGAACCCAAAGCAAATTAACTAAAAAAATAAACACAACTATTAAACCTAGTTTTCTTCCATTCATTATGATTAACTTCATATGCATAGTCTTAAAGAAGTCATCACATGAAATATTTTTAAGCTCATTATGAGTCTTCTAAAATGCAGTACTCAACATTCTTTAACTCATTCAAGTCCTTGAATCAGTCTACTTTCAAGAAAAGTTTTGTTGAGACATTAGGACTTTTATGAAGCAGAAGAAGTGAAAAATGAGCAATACCCTTGCCGGGACTCAAACCTCGGACCTCTCGAATACGCATCAAGTGTGCTGACCATTACACCACAAGGCATGCTAACAAGGCAGGAGAAATACCTTATAGTTTGTAGTAGCTCTTTTGAAAAAGCTCATTCAATTTTATACATTTGAAATTTTTGATATGAAGAGCACTAACTTCTAGATTAAAAGAATGCTTCAGAATTTGAATTAAATTGTTTTTGCAGCCTATAAATGATAAATATTAATAATGCGAGAGAAAGATTCACAATTAGAAATTCCTCAGATTCTTGATGCATAAAACATAAAAAAAGCTCTAAATCCTCAGACTTCAAAATTCCCCCCCCCTTTTTTGTTTGAAGTAAATTCCACTTTACCAAAATTTCCAATTTAAATAAGGCTTAAAAATTGTTACACCTGAAATATAAAATTGAAAATTCAATGGCTTTTAAACTTTAGTTCATTGTCGAAAACTAACTAAATTTATTTATATGAAGCCAGAAACATTAAATGCAAAACAAAGTAAATTAAATACTTTTAAAAATTATGCTTGAAAGCACAAGAGAAAAATATAAATTTTATTAGTGAAAAGAAAAATTTCTGGAAAATAATACTACTGTATCACACCTGATGTCATTTTGATATTGCTTCAACCGAGCCAGTCTCTCATTATTGATTGCAGTTTCTTCCATGCCTCTTTCCATACTCTGCTTCAAATTAGTAGCAGCAGACCTTAGAGCTTTCAGCTAAAATAAAACACAGTCTTTCAATTAATTTTAGGCCACACTTACTCTTTTTCTCAAAAAAAAAAATTAAGTTTAAAATAAGTTTAAATAAGTTTAAAATAAAATAAAATCAACACTTCAGATAAGCCAATCAAGTCAAATGAATCCTCTAAAATTCAGTGTGATCTTCAGATAACCAAAGAAACTCATCATTAGTAAGACAACATTATCAAAAATCAAATTTTTAGTTTTCAGTAAAACATACTTCCATCGAAAAGCAAACATTACAGCATTTTTGTTGTTTGACTTCAAAATTAAGCATTACATTCTCATTATTCAATGAATGCTTACTTAAAAGCACCTTCAATTCTCAAAAGCAATTTTTAGTATTAGAAATATTTTTAACACTTCAGATCTATAACCATTAATACAATAACAATGGATTCTAATGTAAGTTAGTTCCTCTTGCTATCATGCCATCATGTAAATGCATTCAGATTTAGTCTCAAATAATGACTTATAATGATAATAATGACTAATAATGACTCAAATAATGACTAAGTATACCGAGGGTAGCAATTCTTGGAATGATATTTATTAAATTTCAGAAAGCATTTTTTTTCTTTAATTGCTAACCGCTAAGCAAGCTTACTCAAATTGGCAATTTGACATTAAAAGTGAGTTGCCTATACACTAATTACATATAGTATATAACTATGATGCTGTTTATAAATATGGCATTTATTATTTATTGTAAAATAAAAGAAGGAGCACCAATAGTTTTTTTCAGCTAGTTGTATATTTTCAGAAAAATGGATTTTATTTTTAATTAAGAAAGTACAGTGAAAAAATTATCAATAGCAAATTAGGCATACCAATGTACAGTGCATTATAACACATCAGCTATAGAGAAATTAACTACAAAAAAGTCATACTATCACTTTTATAAAATTCTTTTCACAGCAACTGAAAAGCATACCAAGATATAAGGAATAATTTTCCAAATATAATTTCTTGTTAAACTCCATAAAAACATAAATTCACATCAGCTACAAAAGGACACTTTTTGACTGTAGCAGTGATAAAAAAAATAATCATAAATCTAATCAGGCAAAATAAACAATTTTAAAAAAATTATACTAATTCAATTTTCAAAAATTAGTTTATTTTTAAAAAACATTAGTTTAACATTAGTTTTAAAAAATATAAATAAAACTTGAATTTTTGCTTTAGAATAATTTTTTTAAATAATATTAGCATTTATATTTTCATTTCTTATATCATATATTGTAGTTACTACCACTACATACATTAAAGAATGAGCTCTAATATATAATAATTAGAACCATAGCATATGACTAATATTTTGCAAAAGGGACCAGATATTTCAATAAGTGCTTTAAGGAAAACATAAATTTTCTTTTGAGGAAAAATTAAGATTAAACATATGGCAACAGCAATTTTGAACAGTATCATGAGCAAACACTCAAGATTTTATAAATGTTTCTTTTAAAAACATTTAAAAAAACTATTACTTCAGAAAAATATAATTAAATAAATAATATAAAACGTAATTCAGAAATGTATGTATGTTTGTATGCATGTATATACACATGCATATAAACATTTATGAATCCGGTCCTGATTACAAAACAATGTAATAAAAACTAAATCATATCTACAGGCATTATACCAAAAAATCTATGATTATTAAACTAAATATACTGAAAGTTTAAATTTTTTAAAATTTTTTAATGAAGAAATATTACTGATACTAACTTTTTGTTTTAAAGTGTTCACTAAATCCAGCTTTTCATTGCATGAATATTTTTCACACATCTGAATCAAACGAGATTCGATTATATGTTCGGAGCTAAAAAGCGGGTGATGCAAAAACGAAATTGATGATATATCTAAATCTAACTGATATTCTTTGTCATTCTTCACATTCAGTTTCCATTTATCTGAATTGAGAGAAGCCTGAAGTGGAAAACAAATCATTTTGAAACAGTGAAACAATTATTTATAATCTAAAATTGCAAAAAATTACTTTTAATTTCAAATCAAAATTGTCATATTATTTTTAAACTTGGATAATTTTACATAGTTATCAACACATAAAATATTATAGGATTTGAATGTAAATATATATTCTTATTTTATTTAAAAGCACATCTCTCATCAAGAAAGAGTTGATTATTTTAAAAACATTATTGCATTTCATTTCTTTTACTCCAGTATTAAACTCTAGTGTTATACAAAATGTATAAACTACAATATTATTAAGTATATATAAGACTTAAACTAAAAAATTATTCTTAAATTATGTTAATCATTTTATTTAACTAAGCAGCATTTGTACATATAATAAAAATTATCATCTCAATATTGTATTTTTCCTGCACGTCTACTATACAGAATTGCCTCTAATATGATTGTAATCTACATTTTTGATAACATCCATAATATTTCAGAAAATTCGTAGTCCTTCACAAGAAACTTAACACAGTACCTTAACATACTCAACAGCAGGAAATGTGTCCGTTCCTTCCTCAATCACTAGTCGAGCTGGACTCTTACACACAGGATCAGGTGCCATTTTTACACATCCATCTTCTCCAAACCATTGTAATTCCTATAAAACAAAACAATTAGAATAACCTTTTTACAAGAAAAACAGAAGGAGTGACCAAAAACAAAGGTCAACACAGCAGGTAATAAGTAAATAAGAATATATATTTACATTTAAATCCTATAATACTTTATGTGTTGATATCTATGTAAAATTATTTAAGTTTAAAAATAATATGACACTGCTTCCTGACCATTCATAGCAAAAAAAACTGTATTGCTGCATTTATTGCTGATTATGGATGAAAATAAGACTATTTCACAATTGCAACTTTCCAACAAAATTAATGCCAGGTTTAATGTTGGATCCTTTTACTCGTAACATCCTTTTAATCATTCTATAATGATACACAGAAAAACTTCACAGATAAAATTTATTTCCGTATGAAAAAACATAAAATTAAAAGGAAAAAAAAAATAAACTTATACGTAAAATATTTTAAAGGGAATTTTTAATCAAATCAAATGTCCTTCTTTGGATACATGGTAGAAATAAAAAACTTAAACTTGCATGTTTCACTTTATAATATAGATTGGGCTATATTTTTATATCATTCAAACTACTTTTCAGATTTTTTTCAGCAGTTTCCGAATTTACTCAAATATTGTACATTCATATGCACATTTGTGTATTAGATGTGATGATTTAAATTTTCAGTTAGTATAGGAACTAAGGAAGGCTAAGTAGCCAAAATGTTGATTATATACGATAACAAATTGAAAACTTTCCAGAATGACAAGAAAAATTAAACAAATTTGATTCAGCTAGCACTTTATTTTTCAGTATAATTCCCTTAAAATTCAATGCATTTAGTCTAATATTTCTTCAACTTTTTAATTCCTTCCTGGAGGTGATCTTTGGCAAGCTCCCCAAGATGTCTTAAAGAAAATCTATGGTCTCAAAGAAAATCCAAGGGAGCCGAATGAGAATAATGCAGTGGATGTAGTAAACTATGGAACTTCATATTTAATTATTTCTGTTGTGTCATTGTGTCATATTTAATAATTTCTGCTGCATTTGAATGAGCATGTGTATTATCATAGTGAAAGAATATCACTTCAATACTCTTGACCACTTGTTGATCTATTTTTAATTTTACCAAAAATGTTGCACAGTATTCACTAGTAACTGTTTTTCATTTTTCAAAGCAAACTATAAGAAATTCCTTTGACATTCCAAAAAGGGAGAATAAGAATATAAGAAATTCTCTTTTCCTGACATTTAAATAATTAGGACCAATTCACTGTCCCCAAGCCACTCTTTGAACTGAAATTTTTTTTCTAGTATATAGTGATCCCAATTTCATCCACTGAATCCATCTGGCAGAAAGCTTTTCAGGCAAAATTGTAAAATATGTACTTTTCAATCATAAGAGATGCCTAAGGTTTCTTTAGTTTCACATACTTGTACTCATTGATCAGTTAAATCCATGCCACTGATTTTCATTTTTGGACATCGTGAGCATGACCTGTCAGTTGTGCAAATGTGTGAAAAGAATAAATTTCCAAGGAAAACACACAACTTAGATTTTATTTCTGCTGCTTCCAAATGAAAAAATTTGATGACTATACGAATTTTGTTTTTACCAATACAATATAAAAATATACAAAGTTATTTCACCTAAATGCTTGCTAAAAAGCACACAGTTTGATAATTAAATATGAAATTTCTTTCAGTTCATATGAAAATGTTGCAAAGAAAAGCATGAAAATTATTTGGAGGGGGGTATTAATATCTGATAGTGATTTCAAGAATTTTTTAATCTACTATCATTTGTATATGAAAGGTAAATTAAAAAATAACAATAATGATATTTTTCTTTTTCATGTTACAGAGAAAAACAAAAATTCTCAATTTTTCTCATCAGGTTTGAACCTAAAGCAAAACTACTAGTTCTGCTTATTTAGATATATTCACAAATACAAAATAAAAGATACAAACTATATCCAAATTTTCACAATGCACATATTAAAGATAAAATTTTCTGCAGATTATTATTTTCATATTTGGATATATGGTAGAAATAAAAACCTTAAACTCGAAGCAATAATATGAAAAATATTAAATTTTATTGAGTTCAAACATTTTACTGCATAGGTAAGGCTACTATATTTTCTGTTCAAAGATAGGATTTCAAAGTTCTATATTGATTGATGGCTAGAAGTAATCAAAACTTGATGTCTGTTGGTAAAATATTCAACTTCAAAAAAATGTATGAATAGATCAAGGAGGCACAGAAATTAACTTCATCAACAATTTGAAAAATTCTAACAGAATGGAATTTTTAGCATCATGGCTCAGTGCAACATATTGAAAGTGAGATATCAACCCTCCCATCCCCTTAAAAAAAATTAGAAATGCTTACTTAATACTTTAATTCAACATAATAATCACAAGAGTAATTTTCTCTTTATTTCATTATAGCATATGCCAGAAATCAACCATTAATTAATTTTCTTTTTACTTTCAGAATGTACAAAAAGTATTGGATATACTGTAAGGTTTTTCTACTTCCTTACTCCATACCTTTATGGTATAATTAGAAAGCATGCTGGCTAGTAAGCAGGAAATCTGGAATTAGAATCCTGGGTAGAGCATCATTGATTTTTCACTTTTCTGGCTTAAAAGAAATTATAAACGACTCTGTAATGGAGGATGATAATTTGTGATTCGGTCCCCTCCTTCCTAGTCATCCTTTAAGTGGGGAAGAATGTAAGGTTTTTCTCCTTCCTTACCATGTGCCTTTGTGGTGTAAATAAAAAGCATGAAAAAGTGAAAAGTTCAAATCCCGGTGTGCACACAGTGGGTTTCTTTGGTGTCCTGGCTTCAGAAAAATCCTGTATGACTGCAATACTAGGAAAATTTTCACATTTTTTAAACATTAAATATTTTATAACATCATGCCTTAACTAAATTCACTCACTAAAAATAAACATTTATTTGTATAGTCAAGCTTACTTTCATATAGACTTTCCTTCCCTTAAAATTGCATTTTTTGTCCCTAGATTTTTGAAGAATTAAGTTGATAAGAAAAGTATGAAAAATATGTATGAAAATAAAAGTTATTCAACAACACTTGTTATAACAAATTCAACATACCTTTTGAGTAAGTAAGCGATTTTCTAACTTATTAATATTTCTTTTAGGTACAGATGGTTTTTTCCCGACAAAAAAACCTTCATCAGCCAAATTTCTTGGTTGCATACCTTCTGGTATCTTTAAATTAACTGGAACTAAAAAAGAAAAATATGCATACTTTAAAGCATTTACATTAGATTCCTTATTAATCAATAATTTCATATAAATATTCAATAATTCAAACCATTTTTTATAATAAAAAATTAATTTTAATATTTAAAAAAATTCCAATAAATATTGGATCTTATGCATTTTTAAAAGCGATTCCCTAAAGAAATTACTCCAGTAAGCAAAATAAATTATGATAAATGCATGAATATGCACACATATTTACATTCACATACCTGGTTTAAAAGATGGATGAAAAAAGGAATTTTTCTCCTTTTCAATTTTAATATGAAATGGAATATAAAACGCTCCTTCCCGCTTTGTGATATCTATACCTGTGAGCTTTTCTTGGAGTTCTTTTTTAATAAGACCAACAGAATCTAGCAGCCAAAATAACAGAAGATTAAGCAAAAAAATTAAATTAATTGTATAAGAAAGATAAATTAATTCAAAGACATAAATTACCTTTTAAATGAGAAACTGAAGACTATTTTCTTTTTAAAAAAAAGTTATTGTGCTTTATCCATAAAATCTAATAAAGACACTTGCTTTAAAACAAATTCTAAGAAACCACATTATTTTCTAATCTTCCTGCATTACAGCTGCTTTGCAATTAATGATAATTTCATGCTAATTAATAATTTCTTGAAAAATCTGTTTACCTGTTTCCTCTTGAGTTACTTCTTCAACTGCTTCTGAAGGAGTAGCTTCTGGAGGTAAAGTATGTGGTTCTTCATTATATGTGAAAAAATCAAAAGCATCAGTTTCATTTTTCTCAGCAGAATCAGCAGTTTCTTCAGTAGAAGGCTAAAAAAAATATGGTTACCATGTTGTCTTAATTTTCATAGCAATTAAAACTGCAAATGGGTACTCTTCTGTTATTGGGACCAGATTCAGAAATGTATGTATGTGTGCATGTATATATGAACCTATATATGTATGTGCATGTATGCACACATACATACAATACACACATTCAGACTTACATATATTTCTGAATCTGGTCAGAAACAGAAGAGTACCTGCAAATGTTTGCAATTAGCAAGCAATGTTCACAATGAAAATAGTAATAAACAAACATATTTATTTTTAATGGATGATACAAATGGGAATAATATTTGACACAAATATAAGAAATTGCCTTTATATATCAATAACAGAATGACAAGAAAGAATATTATCATCTCTGAAATAAAATTTGAAGTTTTTTTTTTTTTCAAACTGATTTATTTTTAACAATATTTGCAATATTGATGCATGTAATATTTTTTAATTTCAACATTTTACTGATTATGCCAATTTTAATTTTTTTCTACTTATAGGCAATAAAAGCTTCCAAAAATTGAAAGAATATCTAAAATACATCTTCTAATGTACATAAGGAATATCATAAAATTTTTTAAAAAATGTTTTAAAATGCAAAGAAAATCAACTTAATGTCTATACAGTGCTCATAACAAATCTAAGAATTTGAAGCTCATTAATAATTAAAAACACTGACAACCCATAACATCCAATAAATATCATTTAACAAATATACAGTGGGTAAAAAAAGTATTGGCAGTTGCCTTAATTTATTCATATTGACAAATAAATAAAATGTTATGCAATTTTAGCTGTCGTAATTAAATACAAGACATCTTAGATCTATAAAAATAGTAAACATTTTATTTTAATTTGCATTTTCTACGATTTTTTCTTTCGAAAACGAAAATTTGCATGTCAAAAAAGTATTGGCAAGGTTTTAACTGCTATGCAAATTTTGTTAAATTGAAGTCACGTGTTTCGATTGATAAGAAACTCTGACTTGATGCAAAACTACTCCAAAAGTGTCTATGCATTAGTTTGCGATTACTGCAGTAAAATGACTTCGAAATCGAAGGAGTTGGACGTTAGTGTTAAAAACACGATTATTAGGCTCAGAAATGAAGGTTTAACTTATCGTGCTATAGGAGTACAGTTGAATATAAGTTTATTTACTGTCAAAAGTGTTGTAAAAACGTTCAAGGAAACAGGATCAACTGAAAATAAGACTAGACGTGGACGACCTCCAATATTTTCTATAAGAGAAGAATGTGCCATTATTAACCAGGTTAAGAGAAACCCGAAAATAAGTGCACCCCAGATAGCTAGAGATGTTGCTTTCACTTCACAAAAGACTTTCAGCGTACAGACTGTACGGAATATTTTACACGAGAGAAGTTATTATAGAAGGGCAGCTAGAAATAAACCATTCATCTCGGAAATAAATAGGAGAAAGAGGTTAGATTTCGCAAAATCCCACGTTGATTTATCTGAAGAGTTTGGGAACACAGTTATTTTTTACGACGAATCAAAGTTTAACATTTTCGGCAGTGATGGACGACGATATATGTGGAGGAGGCCAAATACTGAATTGGAAAAGCAACATTTAACTGCTACTGTAAAACATGGTGGAGGCAGCATCTTAGTTTGGAGCTGTATGGCAGCTAATGGAGTTGGCAACCTGTATTTTATTGATGGTATTATGACAGCACATACATACATTGACATTTTGCGCCATAACTTAAAAATCATTGCCCAAAATCTTGGCTTGGGAACATCATTCGTTTTTCAACAAGACAATGACCCCAAGCATACAGCAAATCTCACCCGTAAATGGCTACTCTACAATGCTCCTCGCCAGTTAAAAACCCCACCTCAATCGCCTAACATCAATCCAACTGAAAATTTATGGCACCTGCTGGATCTAGAAATCAGGAAACATAAAATTTCGAGTAAAGACGACCTGAAACGTTTACTCTTGCAAGAGTGGCACAAAATTTCCAACAGTACAACAAAGACCTTAGTTTCCTCTATGAGAAATAGATTACACGGTGTTATAGATGTAAAAGGTATGCATACAAAGTACTAAACATGTACTGATTTTGTTTTTGCTCATAATTTTGTCAATTTCATAATTTTGCCAATACTTTTTTTATCATGCAAATTTTGGATTTTCTCGTAGATTTTGATTAAAAAAGTATTTAAATGAAAATTTTGTTATATTTGTTTGTCTTTTCTCCTTCTGTAATCGCTATGGTAAAATAAAATTTGTAAACATACTTTGTTAGCAAATATGATCATTTATAGGCAATTGCCAATACTTTTTTTATCCACTGTATATCATTCATATGCAAGAAAATACTTTTCCTTGATATCCTGTCCTGTAACATATTATTTAGCTATCAACATACAACATTTACTTAAAGATGTATGTCATATTAAAGAATTTATTAACTTATGAATTATTTAAAAAAATTATACAAAATAATATTCTGTAAATGTAAACTTTAGAACAATTTCAAAAAAATAATATATTATGTGCACAGACACTGATATCTTGAGATCAGTTTTATAAACTATTAAATCTTAGAAAGCTAAACAATTTTAAACTAAATAGTGAAACAGATTCAATGCTTTTATTTATGAATATCACATATTTTATCTTACATGCTTCCAAGCAAATTATTTTAATTCATAAATGAAAAATAAATGGTAATTGCGTGTACACAATTATCTTAATAACATACCTCGGCTACATGATCCTGCTTCATGATATCTCTTTTCATTAAATTTCTTCTTTGTGCTCTTGGATGACATTCTGCATACTGTTTATTTAATTCCTCCTGACAACATATTATTATTATTAACATAATTATTGACAACATATTATTAACATTATATTATGTCAAATATACAACAATGAATTAAATTTGAAATGGCAAAAGCCACTTAAATGTTTGTTATGAATTAGTGTATTAAATAATGATTTAAAAAATAAGATAATATAAAGTTTTTAACATTACTGAAATTTCTAAATTTAACTGCTTAAATAATTATTAAAATTTATGTAAGTAAAGTACAAAATTTTATTGAAGCACATTTTTGGATCATTTTAATCCCTGCTGGCTTCAAACATAGGTGGTATGAAAAAAGGTGAAAATTTATCTAGGTACATTTTCCAAACTCAGCATTAAGTTTAGAAAAAAAAAAGCATCTTGTTTTCAAAGCAATTTTACGTATGTATTAAATGCAACACTGCTATTGTTTTCAAAATCATCTACTTTTGGAGAAGACAGCAAATTTAAACAAAACTGGGCACTAGCAAATTTGATAATTACAGAAGTATGCTAAATGCAAGAAAAGACATTTTGAAGTCTCTCAGAAGCTATGGCATGATTTGACTTTAGATTACTTATGAAAAGCAAAACCAAAGGAAACAATAAAGCCTTTAGAAGCAAATTTAAAGTGATTTACCATTTTAGTTGATATGCTTAACTATCAGGGGCATCACTAGAGGGAAGCAAGGGGTCATCTGTCCCTGGGCCATCTGAAGAGGAAGCCAAACTAACGTTACAAAATTTTAGTATTAAATATTTTTCATTCTTAGCAAACAGGAGGAGATGCAAAATCTTCAGCTGTCCACAGGCGCTGAAAACCCTAGCTACAACTCTGTTAACAATTTTATGTGTGAAGCTATTAACAAAAGAGACAACTGACCAAAGAGCAATTTGAAAAATCATAAATATGAAAATTCTGAAAAACAGTTGTGAATCTTCCATATGTCAGGATCAGTCATTTCTACAAAAAGCAGTGATGGTTGAATTTGGTTACATAAATAAAACTCTGCTCACTTAAGCATTATAGAATGAGATTTAAAAAAATCTGCTTTACTTGATAACAGTTCATAGAAAGATTATAAAATTTGCTTTCCTTCTCACAGATAAAAATTGAAAATGTCTGATAACAGATTTGCCAATGATATGAAAAAGTAAGAAAAATCAAATGGTCAAATACTTTTTAATTTACAAATTTAAAATCATAATACTAAATACAGCAAAACCTCTCAAGCACACACATCTTTAAAACAGGTACCTATGAAAGTAATCAACATTTCTGAGAATTTGAATAAACATCAATTCTCTAAAAGAAACTACACTCTTTTGCAAAAAAATTGAAGTACCATGAAGGAAGTTGTTGTTTTTGATGAAATTCAATATGTGTATGGCTCATACACAGATAATAAAATGATTAAAAAATCAAGGCCATAACCAGAATTAGCAAGATAATTATCTAATTGTTCATTTACAAATTCTAAACCATTGTCTGTTCTCAAACATTTAATTCTTTTACCAGTTAAATTTTCATACTTAGCTTTAAATTTAGAAAATGTATCAAATACTTCATTTTTACTTTTAAGAAAATAAGTAAAATACATTCCAGAAAAATCATCCACTAAGATCATAAAATATTTAAACCCACCAATTGATTCAGTTTGAACAGGACCACACAGATCCAAATGAATTAGTTCTAAAATTTCTGAACTCTGATTAATGTCAATATTTGGATGACCTTTTTCTAGTTATTTTACTTATGTCACAAGTTTCACACTTAAAATCACTGTACCTATTCTCGACTTACAATCACCCATTGAGTATTCAAATTAGTAGTTAGTCGAACTGCCCCTGGTGGCAATGCATGCTTGAATTCGTTGAGGCAAAGAGTGGTAGAGGTTCCTAACGTCATCATGCAACACATTCTACCAGGCATTCATCAGTTGTCGTTCCAGATCTGTGATATTTTGTGGTGCCCGAATCTGGCGGCCTACCATGTCCCAGCAGACATGCTCAATTGGTGAAAGGTGTGGTGACCTTGCTGTCCAAGGAAGTGTATCAACCGCATGGAGACAGTTAAGAGATACGTGAGCGGTATGTGGCCTGGCATTATCTTGTTGGAAAATGGCCCCCGGATGACGTGCCATGAAGGGTAATGCAAACAGCCGCAGTATAGTATCAAAATATCATTGAGCTGTTATAGATGTATGTAGGATGACTAAAGATGACCTGCTGTCATAAGAAATAGTGCGCCACACCATCACACCAGGAGTTAATGCTGTATGAGGCTGATTCGGACCGCTGGCCCCATCTTCTCCAGACACAAACGCAGTGGTCATCTGCTTCAAGAGTGAAGCAGGATTCATCGCTGAACACTATACAATGCCAGCCTGATGGCAGCCATGATGATCGGCTGTGACACCACTCCAGACGACTCCGCTGATGTTGCGGAGTCAAAGGCAAACGTATTAAAGGCCTCTGTGAGCGTAACCCCACTTCAGACAAGCGACGTAAGATGGTGTATAGCACCATGGGAAGTATAGACATGACTGCAATGTGTTGAATAGTTGACAATGATACCATTGAGGTGGTTCAGGCCTGACGAACAATCATCCTATCGTGCCTTGTATTTGTGCTCCTTGGCCTTCCAGAGCCCTCATTTCGTCAGCAATTTCCTTGTAGCAACCATTGCTGCCAACATCTTTGCACAGCAGTGTCTGTGTGTTGCAGGTGGCAGCCTATTGCTTGGTATGACCACCCAGCTTCATGCAATCCTACAGTGCAACCACGTTTGAAGTCGTTTAGTTGTCTGCAAGGTCTTCGATATCATCTTAATGGCATCTTTAGTGGCTTCTTTATGAAATTACATCACTTATTATGGCAGCAACAAAAAATTATAAATTTTCCGCCTCTGTTACTGGTTTTATACTTTGCGAATTGCACACTAGAAATGCATGCTATGACCGCAAGTCCTGTTCATTTGCCTTGAAATGATTTTTTTGCAAAAGAGTGTATTTATGTGGGAATATCTGTAACAGTAGGTGATTGTCTTAGAAACTGTTCATGTACTTTGCTTCTGTTGATAAAATTTAAAAAAAGTATCCATATATAAAAATATCAGCTTAAATTTAAGAAAATTCCAGAAGCAAATACATTTTACTTTATCCACATCAATACTACTCACTGAAAGGTTAAGAAGACAGTTATAATGTTTAGCTTTAAAATCACATACTTTCTGAAGAGCAACACCTTCTACATTTTCTTCTGTATTATTAATTTCTTGTACTGCATCCTCATCTGACTGAAATATATATTAGATATATAGTTAGAAGTATAGATAAAAATCAGAATTATTTACAAAATAGGGTACAATAAACATCCTACTGTACCTTTGACTGTAATGATGTTATTTCTCTTAAACTATAAATTTTCTTGCTCTTTCTTGGGGGAGGTATAGGTCTTAATTGTTCCCCACTAGACACTAAAAAACAAATAATTTGTTATAATATACTATATTTTATTAATATATTTCAAATAATTAATACATCACGTCATTTTGATAAAAAAAACTTCATTTTGAATGATCGTGACTTCTGCTCTAAAAAGACATATTTCTTAGTTTTTAAAAGTTCTTTTTCAAGTTTGAAATTTATAGCCTTTTGCATGTCATTTATAATTACATAAGAAATATTAGATCCTACTTTGCATTTTACTTCTTTAGCTTAAGAAAATGCGGTATTTTATCAATAAAATATACGACTGTTAACTGCCCCCCCTCATTCCAAAGAAATATTTTATTTTAATTTTGTAAATCATAAAAAAAAATAAAAAAAAAAAAAAAATAGTTGCACAAACAATCTATGTGTGAAATTTCACTTCTGTAGAAGAAATCGAGCAGACTTATTTTAAACCCAGCCTACCTACTTTTGAAATGATTTTCCAAATGATGATAATTATTATTACTCAGAAACGGGGAAAAAAGTGGATATTTTAAAATATTGAGTTTTCCATAAACGAACTGAGAAATTTTAGCAAAATTTTTATTATTGAGGTTTGAGATTTGGCTTGTGTACAAGTTCAAAATAATTTGAAAAAAAAATATATATTAAAAATCCAATAATTGAAAAAATTTTAATTTTATTTTAGTTAATCCAAATACACATTTAATACCAAAATTCTTAGCATAAAGAGTTAATC
Source organism: Stegodyphus mimosarum (assembly GCA_000611955.2). NCBI lineage: Eukaryota > Metazoa > Arthropoda > Arachnida > Araneae > Eresidae > Stegodyphus > Stegodyphus mimosarum. The sequence continues at coordinate 27,673 of KK112721.1, read as the reverse complement.
TAGAAATCAAACGACAAAATTCAGCATTATATTTGCAAATTTACAATGCCCTCAGCTGCCAAAGCGGAAATGAAAATGCGCTTTGGCAGCTGAGCTGAACTTTTTTATTTGCGCTTTGGCAGCTGAGGGTGATGGTTCGGTAAAACCATCGAAACTAGTCCTGTGAAAATTTGCAAATATAATGCTCATTTTTGTTGTTTGACTTCTAGATTAATACTTGTTTGGCTTGTTATTCTATCTTAATCAACAGTTAACTTGGAATTTTCTACTAATTATAGTTTTTGCTTGAAGCAATTCTGAGCAAATGTCATCATCTTCTATTTCATCATGATAATCTATCTTGTACATCTGCCTTATCATAAATCTTTTGAACACTGTCATCCACCATATAGATAATATCATTTTCTGGATCATTCATTCATAGCACTGGATAGCAAAAGTGATTTTTAATTTAAAACTAACATAACATACATAACATATGGCACTTTTTTGTGAGGGCATTTTTTGTGCAGCAAAACTGGAAAATCGTATTTGCTAGTAAAAATGAGAGTGTAGTTGAGGAGAAAAGGTCCCGAGATAGAACCAATTTTTTCATATTATTAAAACTCCAAATCATGCAAATGCTCAAAGGTTGGGATAACTGGGACACAGAAACTATTATAACCAAAAGTTCCCTTTCTTTTTATGCTCCGACTTTTCACATGGAAACTGAAGATAAAGTGGCACTGAAATTCTCATTTATATGCTCTTTGAGAATGGAATAGTGTTTTAAATAAGTTGTTAGCTTTTTAAATATTCTGCATTAAAAGAATAATTTAGTTTTTCTCATACAATTAACAGAAGGACCAACATAATAAAATAACACCCTACCTCTAAATATTTGATTTAATTCTTTAGATGAGAAATGGATTATCAACTACATTTTTTCTTTTTTAAGGATGAGACATTCAGATCCTCAGAACTGTGAATCTTCTAAAAGTTTTGAATTTTAAAAACTTGAAATCTTAACATGCTTTTTTATTTTATTTATCTTTATTTTTTTATTATTTGAAATTCTAACCTAAGAATTCATTGAATGTCTTTAACTTTTTGTCAAAATTTTGGAAAGATCAATTTTATTGGTTCATTAAAAATGAATGCAATTATTGCAATTTCAGTGGCATCTGAATCAATAAAGTCACCCTGCAATGGTGCTGTGTGCACACTGATTTAGTACAGTCTCCAATGAAATTGCTCCAAATTCTCACTCTAATAGCTGGGGCATTGCTCTTCACGAAATTTCTCTAAATCAATTTTTGAATCATATGGATAACCTATTGGATATTTCTAAGATCTTAAGATACATAAATGCTGCAGTACGAATATGATTTCAGTTTTTACCAGTTGAACCATCAGCTACATGTGCTATGAAGGGAAAACTGCCTGAAGTAAAACCTGACAGAAAAGCAGTGCACTATTTTTTAAATGACCTGATATTTGTCTTGTGTATTAAAAAATAAGACTACAGTTTTTTGCAAGTGAGTCACATTCAAAGAGTCAAACAGTCTCATATGATTCGCAAGTTGCAATTAAGGAACTTAACAGCTGTAGTTTGGTCATGCCTATTCTTACTTCTTTTATCTCACATTACTGATTCAATCTAATGCAAGGTTTTTACTGTCTTCTTGTGAGCTACCAGTCTCTTCAATCTTGCAACTATGTTGTACAATGAGGTACTTCTATTTACATGAAACATTTATCAGATTTCTGTAGAGTTATTTTAAGTTTTAAGCTCTATTTGACATGATTTATTAGAAGCTAAGTTTGGAAATACTCAAAGCTATTTCTCATACATATTAATGATAACTACTGTTTCTTCTCTTTATGTTTTTTTGTTTATAAAAGATTTCACAGAAATCTTATTTTCATAAAGCACAGGAAACTCATAAATGTAACCCAAGCATTTTTACAATTCTAAATACAACTGCATAAGCACAATTATTTGAATAATATAGGGAAGAGATTACTCTGACTAATTTAGCTAGATAAATAAAACGATATTAAGTAACACATGAAATCAGCAAGCTAAATATCAATCTAGTTTTCCATTTAAAACAAAACACAGTTCTTATGCTTTTAGAAAAACTTTAGCTTAATTATTTATCTTATTTGTTTAAAGCTTCTTTATTAAACAATAAAATTTAAATATATAGTAATTAAGCTGTTTAACTAAACCAATCTGTAAAAATTCATTTTGTTCATATAACTAAATATTGACATGAAAAACCCTCTAGTAAGCAGCATAGCCTAATCTTTTTAAATAAAGAAAACATTTCAGAAATTACATGAAAACTATATCTGTTCTTTGCTCATATACATAATGTACAATTAAAATTACTAATAAACTTAATCACATAATATAATCAGGAAATTTTTTTAATGCAAAATAGTCACTATATGCATATTTTAGTAAGAAAATAATTTCATAAATTAAATTTTAAATTAAATTCCATGCAAATATATAAAAACAATATCAAAAGAAATATAGCAAATGTTTCATTATACAAGTCACACTGATACATAACAAAACTATGAAATAAAAAATCCAAGTTTTAATTCAAAAAAGTTTTTAAAAAAATATCTCCTCTGTATTAATATGAATGATTACCATCAGATGAAATTTCACTAGTAATGGAACTTTTCTCTGTTCCTTTCAATAAATGATGTTTTCCAAGTTCTGGCAGAAATCTGGGTAATTTAGTCACAGAATCAGTCCTTGACGATATATCAGAAGTAGTGTCTGGCTCTATTGTTTCTAAATCAAAGCTATTTGTTTCCTGAGAAGTCTTGGATCTTTTCTAAAAAGGTGAGTTTCTCTTGATTAAATGACAAAAAATGTAAATTTTTTTTAAATAAATAAAAAGTACCAAATTCAAATTGTATGTAAAATATTAACACTGAAATATGCTCAGGAAAATTCACTTAAATAAGAAGATAAATTTATAAGTCATTTTTAAAACCCAAACCATTAAGACATATTTATCAGCAGTAGAAAGAATGAAACGGAAAAAATCTTTCTGGGGGAAAAGAATGCTCTGAGAATATTAAAATACAGGCAAGTAAATTAATAGCTTTAATACATAATAAATAAAATCTATTTTTTTTTTTTTTTTACTTTACAGGCTGATCTTTACAAGCAGCCTCTTCTTATTAACTTGTTGTCTGATGTAATAAAACTTTTCTGATACAACAGTCAGATATTTTTTCCATACCAACTTGCTATCTTTTAATAATATTCATCAGTTTAATCATAATTTTGGATATTCCTCAGTTAATGGGACCGGATTCGGAAATGTATGCGTGTGTATATGAATGGATGTGTTCATGTACGGAAATGTATGCGTGTGTATATGAATGGATGTGTTCATGTACGTATGTATATATGTGTTTATATACACACACATATACACATACATGTAAAATAAAAAGGTAAAAATATATTTAAGGATGCCCTTCAGTGAAAATTGGTGAATCGTCAGCAAGACACAATTTCAGGATGGCCATTACACAAAACCAAAATAAGAAGTCAAAGAATTACATAAACTCAGTGTCCATGTACACATTGATCTATTTTCACTTAAAAAAAAATCAGAGAATTGCACAAACTTGGCATTGTGCACTCCCTTGTCTTTGTTCATGTACACATCGATCTATTTTCACTTTAAAAAAAATCAGGAGAATCATATAATGTTAAAACAAAGTTACTCACCACCAAAATTGAACAAAATCTGTAACCAATCGAAGCTCAATAAACTGCATTTTAAATCACACAATGAAATAACATAAAAATGGAAATACATCTTATCGCATATACACACTACAAAAAGAAAATATCGACTTACCATATTTAGAAATTTCTGTGTCTTTAGTCTGTTGCACACAAAATTCCTTAACAGCAGCCAAACACTTTCTAATATTATCTGAATTAGAATACGTATACTACCGTTACCCCATAAATTCACAAAAATAAGAGTAAAAAATATCCTCTGTAGTGTCGGAATGTCGGTGGCATTTCTTGCATGAACCTTTCTTGTGACAAACCCATTCAAAACCATCCAGACGATCTTTATGTTCGACCATACACGACACTTATAATGACTACTAAGTAAACCTTCATTTAGACACCAATCAATCAATGCTTTTTTCCACTTTCATTCCAAATTGTACAGAAACTTCACATTAATCTCATCACATGCACCCATTTTACAGTATACAGCACAAAATAAGCAGCATATTTCCTACCCAAGATCCAATGCAGAAATAGGCCCTTACAAATATTTTTCCATCAGTCAAATTTGCTGCAATCACACAACCAATCAAATTTGCTGCAATCACGCAACCAATCAAATCGTAATAGGGTTTCCATAATATTCAACTACTCAAGGTTACCATAAATGAAACAACAATTTGGCAATAAATGAAACAATAAGTTGGCGATAATCCAAGAGGTATCCTAAAATATAGACTAACCAAAAAAAAATATATAAATCAGCTTTACAATTTAATTTAATAATAGCCTTTTATTTGCTCATTTTTAATTTGGTTATTTCCTCTTTATTCTAAAAAGAAAAGAAAAGAAATTAATAACATTTCTGAACAATTTTCACCATGTATGAAAACTAATTCTGCATTATGTCACCTTAAACTTCTGCATTTTCTATAACTTTTAGCCCATCAGATGAATGAAAAATTTTACTACAAATACCATTACAATCCAACTCCCTCTTTCTCTGCCTCTGCTTGCTACCTTAAGGACGTCTCTTGCTCAGCTGCTTCTTTTAAAAATGTAATGCATCATCATCAAAATTGTCAGGTGCAGATTTGCCCCACTGCAATGTGTCATGCCATAAGGCAATCAACAAGTAATATAGAGATATTTTCAGTGATGATCTAACCTGGATCCACTTGTGACTACAAAATACTATCTTCCCTAATCAAGCACTCATCTTTCATTAAATTACTGCAAGGAACTAAATTATATCATCACATATACATACATATGTGCATACATACTTCTGAATCTGATCTTGATAACAGAGAGTGCTTAATTTTGTATGTCTAATTATATGAAAATTTACTATACAGTGGTGGCCAAAATTGTGGACACTTTTGGAAATTTTTATGTTTTTGAACTTTGTATGCTTATAGAAAACGTTACGTTTCACAAAATGCAAACTTGTATATATCATTTTAAAGAGAATTTATTACTGAATTCAATACAAAACACAAAATTCAATTATTTGCAATACAAAAAAAGTTAAACGATAATAGTTATCGATATACATTAGACAGTTATGATTGCAGTGAGTTATCAGTACTTAGTGGGGTACCTTTATTTTGGATTACAGCTTCACATCGACGTTTCATTGAGCTGACAAGAGTTTTAAGCTCTTCTTTCGTTATTACATGATGCCAGGAAACAATTATAGCCTCAATTAGTTCCCTTTTATTTGATGGGCGCCTCATTCAGACAAGAGTTTTCAAACGGTGCCACAAATTTTCGATAGGATTGAGGTCAGGACTGTTTCCTGGCCATGACAACAATTTAATGCTCTTTGTACGAAACCACTCTTTCGATATTTTGGCCGTGTGGCAAGGAGCAGAATCCTGCTGAAAAATAAACGAAGCATTGTTGGGAAAGAGATCTCTGATGGAAAGCAGAAGTTTTGGTTCTAGAATTGTGTCAGTGTATTTTCTGGCATTCAGTGTCCCATCGATGACATGAAGGCGACCAATACCATCTACTGACATGCATGACCAAATCATAACACAAACTGGGTTCTTCACAGTTGCTTGAATGCAGTTAAGATGTAGCTCTTCTCCTATTCACGTCTTACATATTTTCGCCCATCACTACCGGATAACGATATCTTAGTTTCATCACTCCATATAACTTGTGACCACTGATCATTTGTCCAATTAATGTGTTCCTTTGCCCACTGTAGTCTTTTTTTTTCGTTGCTGAAAATTAAGATACGGCTTTTTTCGTGGAATTCTACCTCTCAGTCCAACATCTGTTAATCTTCTCCTGATTGTTCTTGAGCTGACAGAAACACCAGCATCATTCAGATCACTTCTGATGGCCGCTGATGATATTTTTCTATCTTGTAGACATAGTCTTTTTATTCTTCTGTCATCAATAGATGCGGTGCACCTTTTTCGGCCTTTTCCTTCTTTGTTTTTTATTGAATTTGTGTCATACCGTAAACAAAACTTTCGGACTACAGATGTAGTCACTGAACCACCCACCTGTCTTGCAATTTCAGTATAGGAAAAACCACTTTCTCGTAACACAATAATATTACATTTCTTTCTAAGTGTCCAATCTACTCCTTTATTTGATGTCATTGCTTCTTGACTAAATATTAAAATTTTTTACAAAAATTCCCACTTGCAATTGCAGTGTATAAGAAACAGGTCCTCTTTCTACAGAACAAAGCAAAATAATGAATTGTTTCAAGTGTAAACATGATGTCAGCTTCTACTGGCAGTTACTAACATTTGACTGGTTCTCAGAACAAGATCAGTGATTGGCCAGGAAAGCTAGACATTACAAACCACTTCATAACTGTTTTTTATTTATATTAAAGTACATATAACTTTTGTATTGCAA
>KK112721.1:3252-14441 GCA_000611955.2 Stegodyphus mimosarum | reverse complement strand
AGGTTGCCATTGCTATCTGTAAGTAAATTTCATGGCAACATTTACGTCTTGTGCTAAGTAGAACCCTGTTAACCAAAAAGTGCCTGACAATGTGCATATCTTTATTTACTGATCATAATAAATGTATCATGTAACACAGAATTTCTCCATATGAACAATAATCAGAAATACAGCATTTATATTCCATAGCACGTTATTAAAATTAAGAAAGATGATTAAAATAGGCAAAAAAGTACCTCAATTGTTGCTTCAACTCTTGCTTCACCGGCAGAATCCATATTTTCAATTTATCTTTATCTCAAAAAACTATTTCCGTTCACATTTTGGGGAAAAAAGATTAAGAATTAAATGTTCACTGAATTAAAACATTAACTTCATAGCTGGCTTTCCATATTCATTAACAATTCTATCATATTGCAGATATTTATTATACTTTTAGATGCCATCAAAATAAAAGTTATACACTGTGCCTAAACAAAAATAACTACGAATGCTGTTACGTAAGAACTTTTTTTTATGAATTTTCCCTCTTTTTCTGTGAATAATTTTCATAAACAACTGCACTATCATTTTCAATTAGAAAAAAGACCGCACAAAGATTTGCAGTTTATCAACCTTTATGCTTGTTGCATAGTCTCAAAAGCAATTTTCAATGAGAATTTTTAAAATAACTATGAAGAATCAGAAAATAACACAAGTGTCAATGTTACAGATGGATTTAAAATTATTTATCTCCGTTATCAACACTGTTTACATTTTCAAAACTCTTGTGCCATAGTAACGGGAAAAGTGAAAAGTTGAGTGAAACATTGAACGCTTCATATCACATCTGCACAAAACAAGCCACAAGAACTATACACCACAAGCAAAGAAATTACCACAAGCAATTTCTTTGGTTTTTTATGTTCCTGTTATTAGCACAGCTAGAGTTTTTGCTGCCCGGGCGGTCCCTTATTCTGTCATTTGGGAGTTCCTTGAATATGCCGTCCATTCTGATGTACAAAGAAATAACTGTTTGAGTTGAACATCTACCTAATTATTATCTTTGTTTTGATGTAAATTTAATAAATTACTAATAGCAACAGTTCAGTTTTTTACATTTGTGTCCTTAAATTTGTTCTTTTTGTTGAAAGAAAAACAAAAATGAGAAAAATGGCTATGAGTTGCTTTTCATGTGTATTGGAAAATTAAAGCGTATTCTTTCACGCCATTTATGCTGAGTGTTGTTTGAGATGTCAAAGCTAAATTGTCATTTGTTGGATTTGTAAATAAAACTGTGAAAGCTAACTGCGTTGTCAACAAGTTGTTTGATTGAAAAATTGATTACACTCATCTACATCACTATTCTTCTGATATTCGAACGCAAAACGGATTATAACTTTAAAAAAAAAAAAATTTTAAAAATCTGAAATGTTTCAGATTTTAAATTACGTCCAAAGGGACGTTTATTTAACATTTTGTGTGTTACCTTTATTTGTTAAATACCATGTTCTTTGCACTTAAACCATAAAATTGATTTCAAGAGCAATATCGCAAACTAATTTTAAATTGGGTATATCTTTAGAAATTTCGGTATACACTCTCACGCGCTGGAGATAAAAATGTTTTTCTGTACAACGTTGGTATTGCTGGCTTTGAAATCTTTGAGTTTGTTAATGAAAAATTCGTTAAAGTTTCAGAGAATATTGTTACGAATTTCACATTTATTTGGCTATTTATTTAGAACTGTAATTAAAATTCCTTTTTATTTTCCCGTGCGACGCACGCAGACGATTTTGAAGAGAAAGCTACGTCAAAAAAAAATAACATGCATACATTTATGCAGATTTTTCATTTTTTTAAATTTAATGCAGAGCGATAACATTTAGTGGCAACAATTTGAAAAGTGATACGCCGTTTTTGTGTTTCCGACGTAAAATCGCAAAACGAAAGTAATAGTCCTTCGGGACTAAATTCCTTTGAACTAATTAAAAACTACATACGGGGAAAGAAATTTAAACTCTATGTGTATTTTTGAAGAAAGATTTTAGTTCCTACATTTAAAAATAATAGTATTATTTTGTTTTACTCGCAAAACCATTGATGACATCTTAGAGGTCTACTTGATTGCTCCAGTGGCTGCAATTTAGATAGAAGACATTTTTTTTATGCAAAATAGACATTTATAGTTCTTAAATGTTCCTTAAATGGTTTACATTTAAAAACTCATCTCACTAGCAGCACTTCCAGCAACTGTGAGGAAGTATTAAATAACTGGAATTTTGTTCCAGAGACAGAATTTTAGACTAAACTACAAAAATTCAAAAGGACCATCTTTTTTACGTCTCTGTTTCATTTTCTCTGGGGATAATGGACATAAGACGCTTAAAGTATTTCTATCTTAACAAGGAATTCTTCGTCATTAATGTCAATGTGATCATAATTTGTTTGATATTCATAATTTTCAATCGAAAGTTTCGTCGCAATAAAAAAGGTGAAACAAGAGTATGTAGCTATTGAAATCGCTTGGTGATTTCTTTGAATACTCTGTCTAGAGAAAAAACTACTTCATTTTTCGAATTAATTTCATATGGTACTCATTATTTCTGCGTGTTTCACGCAAAAAATGCCGCTCTCAAAAACAGTACGGCAGAAGCGGTCTGCCCCCCTTTGTCTTTTAGCTGAGCCCACTGACAAGAGACGGATAGAGTTATCGAGAATTCGGGAAATTTCTCGAGACATCGGTGGCATAACACCATCTCCTTACTTCATATAGAAGGTTTAAAAACAGATGGAACATTAATCATAATTCCTGCAGCAAAAAAATTGAATGAAACTTTATGAAAGAAATTTATTTAATGGCTATTCCACCCCAACCCCCCCCCAAAAACACGAGAGACATAAACTAATGATAAACTCATAAACCTATCCTCTCAATACCGTCATCTTGAGTTCGTTTGAAAGTTCATAATTATTGGATCTCATTCTTAGCTCAATAGCACATAAGCAGAAAAATTTCACGTCTTAAGACCCCCGACGATTTCATGACAATGCTTTATGGAAAAGATGTCGATACCTTTATGCAAGTGGAGGACTATTTATTAAAATAAAGACTATCTCATGCTCGTCCTGGCATCTGAAGGTTGCATTCTTTGTGATATAAGTTGAACTTCATAAGGATGCCGCACACCTCTGTGTCCTTATGACAGGACATCTTTGTGTCTTGATGAATAATGGCTGATTTTCAAAAATGTGCCAGCATCTTTTCGTAAATTAATCGCGACGGTCAGACAAGCTCAACCCCTCCTTTTGTTGGACTGATCCTTGTTCTTAGAATTATAAAAAATAAGTCCAAGTGCAAAATGAGAATGCAAAAATTTCCAAGGTTATCAATAGTTCCAACATGCATGTAGTCTTTTTAAGATCCGCTGTAAATGTTTAAATACCCATGTGGTATACATGAGCTCTCAAACAGTAGATCATCTGTTGGACAACAGATCAAGTCCACTATCTGAAATCTCACGGATATCAGTCTTTGTACATAATGTCTTGTAGCCATTAAGGGGAAAGTTGGCTCCAGAACTATGCAAATGGGGCGGTCGCAATGGGCGGTAGAATTTAGAGGCGGCAAAATTCAATAGACAGTGGGTGACGTAATTAAAAACAGACAGAGACTGCATCAAAAGCCTAACGCAGGCTGTGATTGTTGCTGATCTGCTGCTACAAGCTCTATCGCCGTTTCAAATGACCTTCCACTTCATTGTTATTATTTGCCCCTACGCTAGACCTCCAGTCTTTAAACTTTTACTCTCATCTTCAGACTCAAATTATTTGTCGTCTCATCATCCATATTTCTGAGTCCTCTGTAAATGATGGCTATAAAACAAACTCCTTTGGCCAAGAAATCAGAAACATCTCTTTTTTCTGTTTCTGTGCTTCTTCGGAACGAAGAAGTTATACCCACTCTGCAAGAAGGACTATACTAGATTGATATTTAAACAAGTAATATGAAAAAAAAATTTAAAGTCAATTCCTACTTAGGTCAACAAAGAAAAATTTTATTTCAGTTACTTTTTATTAACATTTTTTTTTCATTTCTAATTAATGAAGCTGATGGTGGTCTATAATTTCTCATTCTATCCATCTCTTGTAATGCTTCTTTATTGCAAGGAACTTTTCCAGTGAGTTTCGAGCAGTCCAGTTCTTCAACTAATATTCCATCTAATGATTTCACATGACTCAAGGCGACATATGCGTGACTTGCTGCTGTTTTTCTTTCTCTAATCGTCTCTTGCGTTCCGTTGCAGCAAGACTTTGTGAAGCAAGACACATTTTAAAGAGTTGTATTTTAAACATATATTATTATCACGTTAATATAGAAATACGGGGAGAATTTTGGCTACCTAATGGGACATTACATCCGCTTCATCCAACTCTATTACACTACAATTCTTTAATTCTATATACTTTAAAAATCTTTAGATTTCTGTCTTACTGTTGCCACTTATTTTTGTTAACTATTACAATCCCATTTATCACAGCCATGTACTATTATTTATAAGGTGTTATAAAATTAAGTTTTACAGTACGTGAGAATTCCTAATAAACGGTAATCATTTGTAAGTCTTATATTTAATAAAAAGAGCTTTTCTTTAGTGCCGATAAGCAGGAACAAACAAACAGGAATTGACTTTAATAGGTGAAGACATCGTATTAACATTAAGTGTTTTCCACACTAAAGTTCAGCGTCTTTTCCATAAAAATTTGAATTGTGTTCTGAGTTACGGCAGATAACTCGATATTAACAGACGTTTGAGATGTAGGGTTCGTCACTCGTTTTGTCTACGATGAACGTCCAGGAACCTAGTGAAGTCGGCCCCTTTCTCAGGCTTACAACAAAGCCTCTACTCGGGCTTTTTTTCTAATATATGCCTCATGTTCCTTAACGCAAAATTTTAAGGCTCTCTTAGTTTGGCTAATGTAAATTAAACCACACTGGCAAGGAATTCTGTAAATACCCCAGGAATTCATATCCGGAATGGGGTCCTTCAGTATGGAACTCCGAATTTTATGGATGGAAGAATAAACGACCCAAAATTTAAATTTCTGTAAAATACGTGCAACTTTATAGCTAATTGATGGAAAGAAGGAAATGACAACAGAATTTTTATTATCTCCTAAAACAAGAGTCTATCTTTTGGTGCGTTGAGATGAGAATTTTTTAACTGCTTTATTAATAATGTTGGGTGAAAAGCCCCTGTCAATAGCAATTGCTTTTAAATAATTTAGTTCTTCATCGAGGGATAGTTTGGAGGAACAAACTTGAAGAGCACGGAAAACGTAGGAATAAAATGAAGCTAACTTTTGTTTAGTCGGATGACATGATTTGAAGTGTGGTGGAAGGCAAACCGATGAAGGTTGACGGTAAACCGTAGTACTGAAGTTGGATGTGTTACGTGTGACCAGAATGTCGAGAAACGGAAGAGAATTGCAAATCTCCAGTTCAAAAGGGAACTGAATAGCAGGATCAATGGAATTCATTGTTGAAAAAACTTTATTTAAATCATCTTTATTACCTTCAAACAGGGTAAAAGATCATCTACATAGCGGAACCATACCGGGAAGTTTAAAGTTTCAAACAATTTCGATTCATAATAATGCATGCAGATATCAGCCAGGATGGGACTGAGGGGGCCTTCCCATGGTTACTCCCTCAGTTTGCTTGTAATATTTATTTTGGAAAACAAAATGCGTTTGTTTTCCAAAATTTGTGAAAATTTGAAGTATAACGCTGATTTTTGTTGTTTGACATCTAATTGTGTTATTGTATCTTAATTATATTTTAAGTTGTTTGAAATTATTTTTTTTGCTGTAGAGTGTATGGAGAGTCTTACGTCTCACAGTTTTCCTCAAGAGTTTCTGAACGGACCACCAAATTGTCGATGGCTCACTGTGAAGACTGATTATGTATCTCAGGATCCGAGTCTGTCGAACGCCGGAGGTTGCCCCCCATTCGACTCCCAGAGGGAACTGAGTCATAGTATATTATGTATTTACCATCAAAGCGAAAACGACTATGGTGATGATGATCCAAAATCCAAATGAACACTAACTTACCCCTTTGTACTATTGTCTGGCAATCTCTTCACACTAGAAAGAGGTGTTTTGTGAATATAAGGCAAGCACGACAGTCGTTTATCCAACCAAACGTGTATCTGTTACAACTTGTACGGTCATAAGTTCTTTTCCTCAGTTTATACTAAACCGCTTATTAATCCAATCTGCATAATTCTTTGGATTAAACGATCAGTTGAGAAATGAATTGTAAAAGAAAGGTGCAAATCAAAATTGTAACTCTTAGGTAAACTCAAAAGAAACGTCATTCTCGCCCTTTCCACAGGAAGGCAATTCGACACCAAAAGTCCCCAAATAGACACTATGTAGTTTCTGATTTGATCATAGCCTTGTCACAGTTTCGAATCATAGGTCATTGTTCTTCCATATCCTTCCAGTTAGAAAAAAAAATCATGTAGAATCTATGCCCAATAGCACATTTTATTTTACTACAATCCATTAATTTTCTCATAAGCTAATTATGTACAGTCTTCCTTGACTTTCTGTCTGGTTGCTACGTTTGTGCTGAAACCACTAAAGTACAGATGCTGTGTTATATCTTTGCAGAATTACGAGAAATCTCTAGCGTATGAATTTATACTAATCCAAATATTTGCAACTATTTAGTATTGTTATTACACATCGCCTTGTTTTTGGAATGATATTTCAGTCTAATCAAAAAAAAATTAACTTAAGAAAAATTAACTTAGCTTTCAGCGAGTCTGTTTTCATCGTACCCATTTCGGCTCAACTCGTCATCTGTTTTTCGCACCATCTCTGAAACTTTGCCGGTCACAGACCACTTTCATAATTTCGGCGTTTCTTGAACTCTATCGGCTGTAGACTATTTCAATCATTCTGGCCTGTCATAAACTTCATCGGTCGTAGACTACTTCAATCATTCTGGTGTCTCTTGCACTCGTAGACTGCTTCAGCCATCTGCGTGTCTTGAACTCTATCTGTCGTAGGCTACTGCAGTTATTCTGGCCTCTCAGAAACTCTATCAGTCGTAGACTACTTCAGTCATTCTGGCGTATCTTGCACTCATAAACTGCTTCAATCATTCTGGTGTCTCTTGAACTCTATCGGTTGTGCACTACTTGAATCATTCTGGCGTCTCTTGAATTCTATTGGTTGTAGACTACTGCAATTATTCTGGCGTCTCATGAAATTTATCGGTCCTAGACTACTTCAAACATTCTGGCGTATCTTGACTCGTAGACTGCTTCAGTCATCTGCGTCTCTTGAATTCTATCTGTTGTAGACTACTGCAGTCATTCTGGCCTCTCATAAACTCTATCGGTCGTAGACCACTTCAGTCATTCGGGCGTACCTTGCACTCATAAACTGCTTCAATCATTCTGGTGTCTCTTGGACTCTATCGGTAGTAGAATACCAATCATTCTGACGTCTCATGAAATATATCTATATTAAGCTTTCTTATTTCTTACATTCTAAGACCAAGTGGAGGCTTTGTTGTACGCCCAAAGAAAGGGGCCGACTGTTAATCTTATTTTCAGCAAATAAAGGGTTTCACTAGGCTCTTCGTCACTTAATTTGACAAAATAAAAGTGAGAAACTCTACAATATAATGCTATAATTTACGTAATAGCACTGTAAATGTTTGAATATATGAACACATAAGGATCGCAGAACAACAACAACAATTTCAATAAAATGAAAGTAAGGAACCCTACAACTCTACAAGTGGCGCCCGAACTATGTGGTGGCTGCAGGACTCGAGTTCCGGGGAACTCACGGCACATTTTCACGCATCCTACTTCAAGATAACGTGATAGCTGTACAACTTCTTGTTTTCGGGATATATGGGGTAGTAAATGGGTTTATACAAGTAGTAAAATATCTTACTTTAGCAAATTCTGAATTCCCTTCCCTCCAGTAGATATTTTAGATCTTTATACTATCAGACCTTCGAGTATTAAAAATAATAATATGTACTTTCAGATATTAAAAATTGCTTCAATACTTCAACTAATCAATTATTTAATTTTTATCTTTCAGAATTAAATATTTATGAATTTTGATAAAAATCGCTTTTATATTTATTACGATTTAAACGTCTAATATTCAGTGCTAATATGGAGCACTTTCAGTGGATAGAAAGTGGCGTGTTTATAAAAACAAAATATAAAAATATTTTGTTTATAAAACAGAATAAGAAATATAAAAACCGAATAAAAATAATGTAAATATAATAACAAAATATAATATAATGTAAATGTAACATAAAAAATTGATAATAATGTTTATAGGAACAGAATAAAAAAATTGTTGAAATTTTAAAAGTAAGTAACTTTTTCATGTAGCACTCTGAAAAAATTCCCTTTTTAATTCCTTGTACGAAATAAAAAGGAAATATTGCAATCGCGAAAAATTTCGGGTATCATATTTCAGCGAAAATACCTATTTTGACCGCTATCGAATGCAATTTAACGATGTTTCTGAGTGATACTCGGCCGTAAGAACAGATTAAAGGACTCTTTTTGAAAAAAAAAATTATAAAACTGATTTAAAATGTATTCTGAAGACATTTTTTGGTGGCGTCTGTGGGACGTACAGACGTATGTATGTATGTAGCTCGCATAACTCAAAACCGACTATCCTCAGAACATTGAAATTTTGTATATAGGACTGCTTTAACATGTAGATATGCACGTCCTATTTTGGTTACAATCGGCAGCCCCAAAAGTATACAAATTTATCTATATCTGTATATATATCCACTCTGTTTTTCGGCTCAATGAGCTCAGTGTTTTTATTCTTATACGTTGGTAAATTGTGCCTTTTTTGCTTTAAAAATGATTGAATTACGTTTTTCTTATCTTCCGGTTAAGGTTTTTATGCCTTTAGTAAATCTAAAGATTTGTAGAATTTAATCTAAAGATTTGTAGCAAGATTTGTAGAATTATCCACAATTTAAAAGTTGCTTAAGTGCGGCTAAGCCTAATCATTTTTCTGCCGGGCAATCATGTCAGATATATTTGTTTACATTTGAAATTTAGGACAATATTGGTTTGTTGCCAATCTGGAGAAACTAAGCTTCGCACCAACAAAGGTAACGCATTTTTTATTATTGCGAATAAATCATGCTTAATATTTTCCGGAATTTATTCGAGGAAATAAGTGTTTAAGATTTACTTCGTAATTTTTAATATAGATATTTTCAGTTTTCCTGCCTAGTCGCGAAGTGAGAACTGAACTAATTGAATGCGAAATACTGAATCGTCTGCGAATAACTGTTTCTTTTTTGTTTGTTTGTTTGCTTAATTTCTTTTACACATCGTTTTAGATTTATTATAGTATTTAAATAGAACATGGGGCAATGATTAGGTAATTCTCCAGATGATATACATAATTTTGTGCATTTTGGATGAGTTATAAAATGAATAAGATGTAACGCTGTTAAGTGAAGCTAGCGCCAGTGTGTCGCTGCAGTAAACAAATATAGTAAATTTTAAAGTGGATTTATTCTATTACGATTTATGTACTACCGATGAAGTAAATTTAATTAAATCCAATAAGTTTAAATGAAATGCAAAAGGCGTATAATTTAATGTTCCGTACAAGGAAGTCATGTGGTGTATACATCAGATTTTTAATCTCCTTGTCGAAAGTAAAAAGAAAGTAATGTAATCGCGTAAAATTTCGGGTAACATATTTCAACGAAAATGACCATTTCGACCGTATCGAATGCAATTTAACGATGTTTTTTGCGTGATATCGGAACGTAATCACAGAATAAAGGACTATTTTTCCCTCAAAAGATTATAAAACTGATGTAAAATGGAATCTGAAGAGATTTTTTTCGTGGCGTCTGTGCGTACGTACGTATGTATGTATCTCGCACAACTCAAAAACGAGCAATATCACAAAGTTTAAATTTTGTATATAGGACTGCTATAACATGTATATGCGCACCTCCTATTTTGGTATATATATATATATATATATATATATATCCACTCTGTTACTTGGCTCAGTGAGCTCAGTGTTTTTATTCTTAAACGTTGGTAAATTGTGCATTTTTTGCTTTAAAAATGATGGCATTATATTGTTATGATCTTCCGGTTAAAGTTTCTATGCTTTTAGTAAATCTGCATGCAAGATTTGTAGAATTATGAACTATTTAAAAGTTATTTAAGTGCGGCTAAGCCTAATAATTTTTCATATGGCAGTCATATTTGTTTACATTTGAAACTTAGGAGAATCGTGGATTTGTTGCCAATCTAGAGAAAATAAGCTTTGCAACAGCAAAGATAATGCCTTGTTTTATTCTTGCGAATTAAATCATGCTTACTCCATTCCGGAATTTATTCGAGGAAATAAGTGTTTAAGATTTACTTCGTAATTTTTAATATATATAGATATTTTGAGTTTTTATGTATTTTTGCCTTGTCGCGAAGTGAGAATTGAATTAATTGAATGAGAAATACTGAATCGTCAGTAAAAAACTGTTCCTTTTCTTTCTTTTTTTCTTTTCTTTTCTTTTTTTTTAAATTTATTTTATACATCCTTTTAGATTTACGATAGTATTTGAATAGAACATGTGACAACAATTAGGTAATTCTTCAGATAATGTACATAATTTCTGTGCATTCTGAATTATAAAATGAATAAGATGTAACTCTGTTAAATGAACCTAGCGCCAGCGTGTCCCTATGGTAAACAAATACAGTGAATTTTAATGAGTACGTTTATTCTATTTTGGTTTATGCTTTATCTTCGAATTAGATTTTATTCAGTCTAATAAGTTTAAATGAAGTGAAAAAAAAAGTGCTTAAAGTTTAATATTCCGTACAAGGAAGTCATGTGTACACATTAGATATCTTTAAATAAAGGAAGGAAAATAAAAATTTTGATAATTACAAAACTGTTTACTCTAGAAAAACGTTTGAGCACTTAAATTTCGTATAGTAACTGGTGTTTCATCCGTACGCATTCGCAATTTATTTGAAGAGCGAAGGAAAAATATTTTAATTTGTTGTAAATAATGACCCGTTAAGTATTCCATCGGTTAAGACAGAGAAGAAACATCATCGCCTGTACATCTACTTTTCCCTCATTAACTAACGCTC
>KK112720.1:19625-37047 GCA_000611955.2 Stegodyphus mimosarum | reverse complement strand
AAAACTGACTTACCCGGTTCAAATTATCCGAAGAGAACACTGCAATTTGAGTATCCAGGTAGTCTTCAAAGATGGCAATCTCTGCAAATGTGCAGGGGCCCAGACGCACATTCGCAGCCATATGGAGTTCTTTAGCACGATTTACAAGGGCTGGCCGACGACGATCTTGCAATGTTTTAATGGCCCTCGTATCCTTGTTCAAATGTGCCAACGCATACACAATTGCTTTAGCGCAGCACAGTCCTTCCTCATCGTATGGAATAGAGAGGATAGATTTTTTACTGAGCCTGTCCATAGAGATATTCATCACCCTTCGATTTCGCCCAGCACCTACAGGACGTCTGATGGTGATCACATCTACGGCGAATCCTGCGTCCAGTTCAATTTTATCTTTGGACTGGAGCACTTTCAGGACAGCAGCCAAAATTTTTTCGACTGTTAAGGTCGAAACTGCCATTAAGGAAGTGCTGATGGGTTTGTCCAACCCTTCTGCCTGAATGCAGAACCGGATGAGGTCAGATGGGCTTAGATCAGCTGTTGTCCGGCGAATCAGTTGCTCGAACAATTCCCGGACGGTATCAGGAATTCGGACCATTGGGACGCCTTGTATATTCTGCGGCAGCCGTTCGACATCTACACTAGCCCGGAAGGTTATTTCCTCCGCTTGGTACTTGTGGTTCCTGCGACGAGACTTTTCTGTGAGAACAATCGCCTCATCGATCTGAAAAAATAAGTTTCAGTAAGAATCAAACATTTTCAAAATACATTATTTTAATAAATCATGTTAATAAGAAATATAAATACCGAACGTTCATCCGAACCGGTCATGTATACAGGCCCACGAGCTGATGACGGAGAAGTCTAAAAATAAATAAATACATTCATTTTCTAGTACTAAGAAAAAAGTATTCTAACAGAATCTAAAAATACTTAAATATTTACCTCAAATCCGGAACCCACTTGGTAATACAAGGGCAGAACCAGGGGATTTTCCATAAAGATTTGATCAACTTCATCTATTAACTATCCAAATAAAATAAAATACGTTCAAGAAAAATATGCTCAAATAGTAAAATATTTTCAAATAATAATACAATACATTACGAAAATACATGCAAAAAATACGTGTAAAAATATTAAAAACTTACATCGTCATCTGAGTCCCGAAAAGGAAAGTCAGGATCTTCAAACAGGACCTGGCAATTAAAAATTTAAATAAATAAAACATTCAAAAAGAAATAAAATTCGTGTTTAAAATAGTAATCTAGAAATTATGTACAAGCGAAAAATACTTACATTGGAAGCAGATGCAGATCGTTTGGCAGACATCGTGTTCAAGAAAAACGAAATGGCTAAAATCAAGTTAACAAAATCAAAGTCGTAGTTCACTCAGCAAAAACCAGAGTAGAAATGATTGCAATCGTCAACGCAAGCGAATATATATACGATGTACAAGAAAGAAAAACGCTGATTGGCTGAAAGGCGAGAGATATTGTTACCGAGAATCTGATTGGTTGTTAAGATTGTATACGTTCGCCACGGCGGATGTAGAAAGCGTGAAGCGGTTTTGACATGCTGCAACGTGAAAGTGGTGACGTTTGCCTGTTTCCCCAAGCCTAGTGACGTCATTGGGGATTTTCGCTCCAAACGGAAAAATAACAGGTTTGATAACATGAAGGAGTAGCTGAGAGGTAAAACTCCAGACTCCCATCCCAGAGATAGCGAGTTCGAATCCCGGCCGTGGAGTTATTTTTAAAATTCAGGGAAAATGATATTAAATTCATTAAAAATGGAATCAATTAAAGCTAATTAAAAATAATGACGGATTAAATAATTAAAAAGGATGATTAAAAAGATGAAATAATGAAACATAATTAAAAATACTAAAATAAAACGGATATCATGCCAAACACGTGGTTCAAAAACTCGTTGCCACAAACATAAAAAAATAGTGTAGTTGCCACAAAAAATAAAAACTTTGAAAAAATCGTTGCCACAGAATAAAAAAGAAACTTTGATGATGTCATTCCATCACGTGATACAAGATGGCGCTGGTGTCGTCACTTCCGGAGAAATCCAAGATGGCGGAGGCCACGCCCCCTTTTCTGTGACGTCACTTCCGTCACCCGGTTACGGTGGCTTACTACTTTTAACGAATTCTTGATTAACAAACTCTGCGACTTGAAAGCGAGCTGTAGCAACACTTTTCGAAATAAAATATTTTTATCTCCAACGCGCCAAATTGTTGCCACTCGGAAAAGTGAGTGAGAAAATTAATGTTTTCGGAGTTTTTAATTAATATCTCGGCTGATTAAAATAGTAGGCAGTCGAAATGGCTTCTCGCGAAATTTTGGAATAGGAATAATGTATTTAATGTTTGGCAATGCTATTTTTGTTTCATCGTAAAACTTAAAAACTTTTTTTTATTAGCAAACTCCAGTATTTGAAAGCGAGCAGTGGCAACAACTTTCGAAAGAAAGCAGATTTTCATCTGCAACTTGCGAGACTGTTGCCACTCGGAAAAATCATGGCGAAAATTATCGTTTTCCGAGTTTTTAATTAATATCTCTAATTTTAGCTACTTTTTTTTTTTGGAAAAAAATGGACGTCAACCTTTTCCAGGACCGAGAAAAGAATTGTAGAAAGTTAGGTAATGATTGGTGTAGTAGTGACTGAATTATTATTAAGATAAAACAAACAGGCTTTCTTCTTTATATATATAGACAGATGTATGTGTGTACAGGAATCCTAATTATTCGTATTTGAAACTTCGCGTGATGTTTACAAATCTCAAGAACAGTGAACGAAGTATGTCCTTTAAACTTGGGAAATGCTGAAAATGAAAAGGAAACTAGAAGGGGAAAAGGAAAGTTTAAAACACTTTTGTAAACAGGATGAAGTCTTAGAGCAGAAACTCTGTAGAAAGCTATCAGCCGCAGCTAAAGTGGAGCTTGACAGCGGTATATGCACGTGTTTGCTCCTTCAGATGCGATTCACGTTGCAATAAACAGATGTTTTTTCAAACAAAAACATGCTATTTAATGATCATTAATTTAACTGTTTAAATCACATCATGTTCATAGTGGTTTTGAACAACATCAACTGGGCGCGTTTGGCTGATTGTCAAAATAACACAAGTATTTCCGTTCATAAACTTTTTATAGTGGCGATGATAGTTTAAGACTGGATTTTTTAAAATACAGCAAAGCATTTGAAAGGATGCTTAATGACAGGGGTGCCTATACGGGGGATTTTTTTAAGGTAAATTGGCTTGTATTCGCATTGCTAATGCAGGAAACGAAAGCGCTAAAACGCCGATGTAGCCAGCCAGTTCGCAGGGATTTGAACACGGATCATATTACCAGTGTTCAGTGGTTTTTACCGTTCGGCGATTGGTGGTCCGCTAACTTAATACAGAACGGCTACCGAAAGAGTAAGACAAATAAGTATATAGGCAACACGCTGCGCAACTGCTGCACTATATATATGAAGGAAAGGCACGAAGAATGTTGGTTTGTGGAGAACAGCCACCCACCTGACCGGAAGTGGCTCTACGGCTTAATTAGGCTATCCCATTTGGCACGAAGAATGTTTGAATTTTTTCCCGCTAATCGCAGGCTCTAGCCATATACAGATCTTGGCCACTACTAAGGCCCGAAGCGAGGGTATCTTTATTATGGAGGCACCTAACAGGTGGGCCATCGTTGTCTCCTATGAAGGGAGGAACAAATTACATCCATACTTTCTCTGGGATTCGAACCCCGGCTCTTCGGTATGCCAGTCATAACCATTTTCCCGTCTGGGCGGCGGACGAAGAATGTATATTATTGTAATTAATTTTCGTTGGCAAAGGGAAGATTTTTCATTAAAACAATGTGTAATTAAGTGATTTAAGTCTGATTTCCGTATGACGATCCTCTCTTTTATAGCGATAAAACCTGAATTATTATATTTATCCAAAAATCTGATTAATTGATACCTTAATTTAAAAAAAAATTCGTA
Organism: Stegodyphus mimosarum; assembly: GCA_000611955.2. NCBI lineage: Eukaryota > Metazoa > Arthropoda > Arachnida > Araneae > Eresidae > Stegodyphus > Stegodyphus mimosarum. The sequence goes on along the minus strand of KK112720.1, from coordinate 33,045 downwards.
TCTCAAATTGAAGCTTCAACGCGTATTGTTTTGTCTGACTTATTTCCAGTGCATATGACTTTTAAAAAAATAATTTTGTTTTTCAACCGTCAACTTTATTTATTAGCCGAAAGCAAAACTTTTTATATAAAATCATTGCGTCTTCTTTCGTTTTCAGTTTACTCCTACCAGAATCAGGTTATAATTACCATAAGAAAAAATTTCTTCTGAACATCTGATTTTTTTTTTTGTTTGTTTGCTTTTCTATCAGAAAGACAGAAAAAAAAATGAGAAAGTACTCGGCATATTATAGAAAAATTTAAAATCTATTAGCGTAGGAACACACCTTCTTAAAAAAAAATGTTTGAAGATTTTTTTTTCTGTTAAGGAAAAAACGTCTGTTGGGAACACTGCATCACAACCATCCTTCTACGGCCTATTAAATTCTGTATATATTTTTTGTTACATTTTATTTAAACTTATTTCCCCGAATTTCATTAGAGATATTTTCTCATTCAATCAATTCAATTCTTCATTTCGCGGCAAGGCGAAATTATATCAAAACTCAAACATCTTGAATAAAAATTGCAAATACAGAAAAACCTAAAATACCCAGGCTAAAACGTATAGTTAGAAACCGTTAAGAGAAATTTTTGCAATAATGATTAGAGTTTCTACAAAAAACAAGCAATTCGGCCAACGCGCAGAGAGATAAAATTTTCGGTGCACAAAACTTTAACTTTTGATCCTATTTCGTTAACCTTTAGTTACTTTTGGTCGTACCGGGCAAAAAGACACTGAAGTTTGTGCAGCATTGACTTAACTCACTATACTATTAAGAGCTTCAAATGTAAACTGCCACGTTAGGCCTAGAGCAACTAACACTTTCAAATTGTTGAGAATCCTACAACTATTGCCTGCAAATCAACTAAACGCATAAGAACCTTAACTAGAATATCAGAACACCATAATTCAATCAATTTTAAAGCAAAAAATGCACAATTTACCAACTACCAATTATAAGAATAAAAATACAGAGCTCACGGAGCCGGGTAAGAAGGTGGGTATATATATATATATATATATATAGATATGTTTGGTGCAACAAAAAACGCCTCTGCACAAATAGATGTTATAGTAGCTCCAATTACAAAATTTCAATGTTCTACGGCTAATAATTTTTTAGTTATGGAGATACATACATACACACGTACGTACAGACGTCACGAGAAAAATCCCTTCTGAATCCATTTTTAATTCCGTTTTGGAAAATGTGCAGTTTATCCTGTCCGTACTTAAAGATGTCAGGAAAAAAAATCGTTCAGATGGATTCGAGAGCAGTCAAAATGATATTTTCTTTAAAGTATGATACTCGAAACTTTTCGTGATTATAATACTTCCTTTACTTCTCTCAAAAAAGCAATAACAGTCATTAAAAAATTCAGAATCTTCGTTAACTTGGTTGAAACGTTTCTCACTGTTCAAAATCTAGATTACTACACTCATGGACAAAAAAATTAGCGCACCAAGAAGGAGTCGTCAAAATGAAACGAAATTTTACATACGTAATGACTGCTTTGATATATGTAAATGATGAGGAAATCAAAGAAAAATGATAATTTATTTCAGAGAAAAAGTCAAAAGAACTGAGGAGTTAATATTCCATTGGACCCCCTCTAGCGCGAATGCACGATGCGGTACGATCGGGCATTGAGTCATACAAGTTCTGTATGATGTCTTGAGACATTTCGTTCCATATTTGCTGCAACCTTGCCTCTAGTTCGTTCAAACTCGTGGGATGCCCAACTCGTCGTCCCAAATGATCCAAGATATGCTCGATTGGAGACAAATCTGGGGATTGGTCAGGCCAAGGAAGGGTAGTAACAGTGCGGAGACAGTCTTGTGACACCCTTGCCGTATGAGGCCGAGCATTGTCTTGTTGAAAAATGGCTCCTGGGAGCCGTTGCATGAGTGGCAACACATGTGGTTGCAAGATTTCATGAACATATCGCTGGGCTGTCATGGTGCCACGGAACAATACTAGAGGTGACCGTGTATTGTAAGCAATGGCAACCCGTACCATCACACCAGCTGTGGGAACGATGTGTCTTTGTACAGCAAAGGCAGGATTGAGGCGTTCACCACGGGCTCTCCACACACGACCACAACTGTCATCACTGCCGAGAGTGAATCTGGATTCGTCGCTAAAGACGACCTGGTTCCATTCCGCTGCAGTCCAGTTTCCTCGTGCTCGATACCACTCCAAACGAAGGCGTCGATAGGTGGGCATCAAGGGCAGCACACGTATTGGGTGCCGCGATACCAACTGTCTTTCAGCCAGGCGTCTTCGTATGGTTCGAGAAGACACAGGAGCCCCTAGTGAAGGTGCTATCTGTGCCTGGATGGCGGCCGATGAAGCAGTTGGCTGTACGCGTGCATTTCTTACGATGTGGCGGTCTTCTCGACGACTGGTCTGTCGATGGCGTCCTGAGCCTGGTCTTCGTGTACATGACATCTCTCGGTTCCACTGGTCCCAACACCTCCTCACAACAGAATCAGAGCGGCATAATTGACGAGCTACTCGCCTAGCTGACCACCCAGCTTCCATCACCCCGACGATTCTCCCCCTCTCAAACTGCGACAACTGCTCATATTGTCTTCAAACACGGCGTAATGACATGTCTACCTCAGCTTTTCCTTTGTAAATGATTCAGCACACTCAAACAAAGCTTTGATTACCTGTTTTATACTCCACAGAGTACGACGTTCAACGCCCTCTACCGGCTATACGTAATGCGCAATCACGCTGCATTTCTAATCATTTGCATATCTCCCCGACATGTACCTTCATTGCAAGTTTCGTTACGATCCCGCAATTATTTCTTGGTGCGCTAATTTTTTTGTCCATGAGTGTACATTTAAAGTGATATAAAAGTTTAGTTTGCGTTTGTAATAATATCATGTTGCCCCTGCTGACATGAAGTATGGCAGCCCTGAGCTATATCATACAATATGAAATTAAATCTTAAGCCTTTGGAACAGGAGTTTCAAAAAATTTAAATAGTTTCTCTCGTGCGTTTTACTGGTACAGTGGTTAACATATCAGTCCACTTAATGTCTCTTTTCTTTCGCAAAATAATATCTGAAACGTAACTATTCTGTAACAGGCACTATTAATATACCATGTATTTACGGGCGCAAAATGCTTAACTACGATAAAAGAAATGATTTATATCTCCTGCTATATGACTTCAAGCGTCATACAACATCTTCCTGCGTCTTATTGCATCTATATGACCTCCAAGTTTCTTCTTCATTCCGGATCTACTATGTATGCAACAACATCTATCTGCGTCATCCCCAAATCATCACATTTTAATTAAAATCTTCTATTTTGTAATAATTTTGCAGAAGTAGGCGCCAATTGACTTTTCAGTCATAGCCGATACATTGTAGAGAGATGTAACTCGCATACGAGTGGGACGCATGATAGAAAAGAAATTTGCAGGAGTTGAATAATTTGTAAATAACAGAACACATAATTTTATTTTCCTTGAAGAATAATTTTTAGGACATATTTTCTTTTCTTTACATCACTATGGGTACAATAAGCACACCACAATTCAATATACACTGATCATATTTGAAATACTAGAACATACAGCTCAGCGAAGAGACGTGAGTTACTCAGACAGGAGCAAGCAAAGAAAAATGACTGCGCACTTCAGCAGGGCCTATAAATAAGCTCGGAATCCTTTATTTGAATCCTGAACAGCGACTGAGCAAGAGCTTTCACACTGTAGGAGAAATAATGACGGCAGTGGCGCAGTACAGATTCTTTGAAGGGGGACGTAGGCAAATAAAATCAGGATTTGATTTGTTGTCTATCGCCAATTAAGTTAATTAAGTTAGTAATTTATTAGTAATTTTTTGTCATATTTTATACCTTACATATGGAAGATATGAGTTCGATTCCAAGAGAAATATCTGTGACTTTTCCAGGAAATATTTAAGTACAGACGCTAATATATTCCCCCCATAATTGCAATTTAAGCAAGTTATGAACACATTTAGGACTAATTTCAGGTTAAAAAAATTAATAGAAAAGTTCCATATTTCTTACTAATATTTACGAAACAAAAATCTGTCCCACTGATATTTTTCTGTATAAATTTAGTGTTCTTCGAGAAGGAATGTCGAAGCTGTTTTTGTTTCGACGTTGCAAACAAACTACATTGATATATACTGCTGGCCACCGTAAATGCAACACCCTGAAGGAAGCATGCAAATAAAATGAAATTTACAACATGTATTAGCGGAGGTGCGATATGCAAATGATTAGAATTTCAGCGCAGACGCACATCACGCGCACCTGTGGCACCACTTCAAAGCGCTATTTAAGGCTTGGAGTTTTCGACGATTTCAAGTTCGGCAATTATGTTTTTTTAAGGTTTTTTTCAAAAAAATGATCAATTATGCCTCGTAGTAAACAGCGATCATCGTTTGATCAAGTATCCGAGTTCAACAGAGGAAGAATAGTGGCCTACCGAGAGTGTGGATTATCTTTTAGGGAAATCGGTAGTCGTGTTGGACGAAACCAAACAACTGTAATGCGGATATGTGACCGTTGGATGCAGGAGGGTACGACGGACCGGCGTGTTCGATCGCATCCACCTCATTGCACCACTTCACGTGATGACAGGAACATTGTGCGCATGGCAGTGACGGATCGCTCAGTCACATCACGAACCATAGCACAGCATATTTAGTCTGTAACACATCATCCAGTGTCTGCGCGTACCATTCGATGCCGTTTACAGCAGAATGGTCTGTCCGCAAAACGTCCATTCCTTCGTGTACCCTTGACGCAGAACCACAGCCGTCTCCGCCGCCAATGGTGCGATGAAAGAAGGATGTGGACGGCAGAATGGAATGAAATTGTCTTTACTGACGAGTCACGCTTCTGTCTGCAGCACCACGATGGTCGGATTCGAGTCTGGAGACCCTGTGGAGAGAAGATGCTGAACAGCTGCGTTATGCTGCGTTATGGGGGCGGTACTGGATATCGTTCTCGCACTCCTCTAGTACGTATTGCCGGTACTTTAACAGCCAGCGCTACATCTCCGAGGTCTTGGAGCCAGTTGTCCTTCCTTACCTTCAGAGCTTGCCCACAGCCATATTTCAACAAGATAATGCGCGACCACACGTGGCACGCATTGTCCAAGGGTTCTTCGTCAATCGCCAGATTGAATTGCTTCCCTGGCCGGCTCGCGCTCTGGATCTTTCGCCGTTAGAAAACATGTGGTCCATGGTTGCTGAACGATTGAACCAGATTACATCCCAAGCTGCCACAGCAGATCAACTTTGGCAACGTGTGGAAGCTGCTTGGTCTGCTGTACCCCAAGAACACATCCAAAGTCTCTTTGAATCAATGCCGAGGCGTGTGGCAGTGGTGATCTCCAACAATGGCGGCTACTCTGGCTACTGATTCTGGAAGAAGCCACACTTCACAGAAGTCTATAAATTTAATCATTTGATACTTGGTCAACATGTTATCTACTAAATAAACTACTACTACTAAAAATATCTACTACTACTTGTTGTGATATCTCTTATCTTTCCTGGTGTTGCAATTTGGGTGGCCAACAGTGCATAACGCCGTAGTTGCCCTATGAATTTGGTCTAAGCGTTGAACTTTTCAATGGAATAAGATGATTTTGTTACTAAGAATATGAATTTGGCAAAAAAATAAAATATCCCTAGCATAATGCCATTTCCAAACAAGTGATATTCTATGAGAAAAAAAAAATCTGAAAGCTTTCAGATTTTGAATTACTCCCAAAGGGGCGTTTTTCTAACGTTTTCTGTGTTACTTTTATTTGTTAAGTAATATGTTCTTCGCACTTAAACCATAAAATTCAATTCAACAGCAGTATCACAAAATAATTTTCAAGTGACCATATCTTTAAAATTTCCGATACACAGTCTCGCGCGCTGGAAATAAAAATGTTTCCCCCCCCCAGCGTTGCCATTGCTGGCTTTGAAATCATTGAGTTTCTTAACAAAAATTCATTAAAGTGTTACAAAATGTGAAATCAATAATAAAACAAATTCCAGATTCCAAATTTGGGCTTCCAGATGCCCATATTCGGAGGAGGATTATATTATTCAAAGTTTCATGACTCTAGGTACCGTTGTTTTATCACAATGCGATAAACATACATACATACATTTATGCAGATTCTTCATTATTTGATTTCTTTAAATATAACACAGGGCACTAATATTTGATAACAAAAGTTTGAAAAGTGATGCAGACATATACAGTGAATAGACGCAAAATGCCAAAACGAAATTAATAGCTCTTCTGAGCTAACGCTCCTTTGGGCTAACAATTGTATCACCCTCACAGTTTTATGGCGGACTGCATTAACACAAGATGTAAAAGATTTTTTGACAGCTAAGTAATTAAAAAAACGTTTCTCGATGATAACATTTGAACTGTAATAAACTGTGAGAGGAACACACGCTAAGAGATATGGAAACAAAAATTCTCCCCCCCCCCTTTAGTTTTAAAAATACATCATCTAAAATGTGAAAGAGTAAAGTTGAAAAATCGATTATTCCCTTGTTACAAGAACATCAATAAAACAAAAAGAATGATTGGATTCGATTTCAAAGGTCAGCTGAATGGCAGGACAAATCGAATTCATAATCAAAGGCTTCTTCTCAATGTTATTTTTCGTACCATCTAAACTTGGAAGATGGCATTTTCATAATAAAAGCCAGAAAGGGAAAATCTTTCTGAAATAGCTTCAGGAAGTCTCAAAGTCCAAATTCACACAGTAAATCATAAGTTCGGTTATTCTAAGCTAATGTACCGAGAAAAGCTTGCACGCTTTTAAATGCAAGATTATTATGTTGCAGTTCTTATTTCTTAGCAGTATAATAGTCCAAAAAAAGCTAATAAATTATTCTTATTTACGCCTTAAAGTTTAAGTAAATATTGTTGCGTGTGTACGGGTTCGTAATAGATTGCATGCACAAGTCCGATAAAAAGTTAATAAAATTTATTCTCATCACAAGAAATATAACAAAAAGATGGATTTTTCCTCAAAGATATTCGTACAATATCGCAATATCACGCAATATAATCAGTAGCTATATTTTAACCTACTAAAACGTTAAAAAGAACGCAATACAGACCGCAGAGAAAGCTAATTCGATCTCATCGCGAATTCGCTACAATCAACAACAATAGTTATCTAAACAACAAGTGAGCTGAGATGTTTCTCTCCGGCTTGTATAGCTTTTTTAAATCGGCCACGCGAGACAGTTCTAGCAATTTCTGGAAAGGAAAAAGAGTAAAATTAAGTTACAGCTAAACAGAGTAGTCAATTACATTTATTCAAATTAAATATCAATTATCGAAATAAACTTTTATTCAATGTTAAAAGCACGTGCTCTTGTATTTTTACTTTTCTGGCGTAGGTTATCTTAAAATTTGTCACGCCGCTGCATTGCACTAGGAGAGAAAACAATTTTAATTATAATTCGACTAAAAATGCCTAACTAAATATATTTTTCTTTATATTTTCATATATATTGCTTTACTTAAGGCAATATTAAATTAGCTGTCCCAAATATTTAAGAAGTCCATTGTGTATATTCGCTGCTGTAAAGCTGTCCTGAGTTTGTAAATAAAATTCCAAACTGAAACGCATTTTATGGTAACCAGAAGGCGAATACCCCTTGAATACTTTGTCTGTCAAGGTATATATGATATGCAGGTATAACTGGACGCGACGCCAGAATTTCATCATATGTTGTACAGGTATAGGACCCATAGCACAAACCGTGTAATTCTGCCCAAGTTGAGGAAGAAAATCCCAGAAGGTAACCGGAGAGCTTCCTACCTCTCTTCCTGCCACCAACCACTCGAGAGGACTTTCGGCTTGCCATGTATTTTGAGTGTCCCGTTGGCACACAGACACTATACACTTACAAACATCTATGCCTTCTTCGGATTCGAACCCGAGCCCATGAGCACGGCAGTCAGCGTTACTATCCACTATACTGTCTGGTCACGCAGTTAACCTTCCGTGAGAAAAATGCATTTATCAAGCTTTTCACGGAATACTAACATGTAAACAAGATTTTTAGACATTTTAACGACTTCCTTTTGAATCCATTCAAGATATCAGCATTCAGTTTTCGCAAACAGATCAATAAAAAAATTTCTTCCGTTTCCTGCTTCGTATTTGAACGAATCAGCGTTTTCTAATATGAAAGAAGTGAAATCTAAAGCAAGAAAGGGATTGTTTCATCTTGAAATTGATCTAAAAGATAAGATAATAACTACAAGTAATATCTTCAAAACACTACTCAGAACACACCAAATAGAAGTTTGATGACAGAACAACAACAACAACAACAAAAAAGATAATAATCACAAATTACTGTGTCGCAAAATCATTTGTATTCGCTTGTAACGTCAGTTCAGAAGTTCGGGAATCATTGGCGTATATTAACTTCAGTTTTGACTGGAACGAACTAATTCTTTGAAAATGATTGTACAGTTACCCACTTTTCAAACAATTGGTTGTAAGTCAGTGATTTCAGGTTGTAAGTCAGTGATGCAAATAAGGTAGACTTTCAAATTGCAATAGTTTTGATTAAGATGCATTTTTCAGTGCAAACATGTAAAATTTATGCTTTTAAATACGTGTCCTCTATAAAGATAGTAAGTTTAAGTTAATTCTTCTCCTGCCAATGATACTTAGACGGAGTAAAGTTTTGTAATGTAGACAAAATTTATAAAAATCCAATGTGAACGCCACATGGCTTTATTCGGCCTATTAATTTTTTCCGTACTATACTTAATTAACCAATCCATCAAGGCAAGTTAAAAATGACATCAAAAACTGCAAATTTTGAAAATAAATATCCTGCCAGTTTTTGTCGTACTGGAGTCAAACTTCCGGTATTTTTATTTTTTTCATAATGATTATAAAATTCTCTCAAATGCAAGTATAGAAACCGGGAGACCGCATTAAAGAAAAAATTTCATTTTTTGACGAAAATTACACTTTTGTAAAATTTGTCCTTCCCAAAACATAAATATTTTCATCATTTAAAACATTTTTGTATTTGGAAGTACATGACTGCGACCAACGATTGCGAAAATCAAGGCCAGATAAGGATTTTAAAACCGGGTAAGGGGTTTGGGATATATATATAATTTTAAAGTTTTATTTTTGCTTATATATATATATATATGGGAAATTAAATATATATATACACGTTTGGTTCTGACGACTGCATTAAAAAAGGGAGATGGTTAGATGTTATAGCACTAGATAGGACTAGATGTTATAGTAGTCCCATATACAAAATTTCAACCTTCTGCGACTACTTTTTTTTTTGGTTATGCGAGATACATACGTATATACATACATACATGCATACGTACATACAGACGTCACGAAAAAAATTGCCTTTGAATTCCCTTTAAATCTGTTTCAGAATCCTTTTTGGAAGCAAACAGTCCTTTCTTCTGTCCGTAGGTACAAAGGTCTGGAGCGTGACACCCACTGTGCGCAATTACATGTATATTACGATTTATTAAAGACACCGTACGTATAGAATATCAGGGGAGGGAGCTCCCAGACCTGGCGAGCATAAGCCTTACAAAGTTAAGCACTCCATCCAACCTCTAGAGGTCATCCGAGATCCACCCCTCTTGGCCAACCAGGAGTCCCTCCCATCAAGATGGCCTTGGTCCGTTCCCAAGTGTTGACCGAGGGTCACCCCCGGACAACCCACGATATCTAACCATGTAATATCCCTACAACCAAGACCATGGACAAGACAGTACCGGTACGGTCCCTGCCAAGCATGAGCCTACTATCGAATAAACGATGGCTCTAGTCCTGTGAAGACTGATTATTTACCTCAGAGGTCGAAGCTGTCTAGACACAGGGATAAATAGGATCTCTTCTAAGTCCAGGTCTAGCCAGTTATCTGGACAGAGCCCTGGGTCTGCTCCCATAAATGGGCGGTTCCGGAAATTCCAACTAGTCGAACCCCAGGGATGGGTGTCCAACATCATCAGGCCAGGTGAACCTGGTTACCAGCGGGGGTCACGAGGAGGCCGATGCTGGACTGGAACAAGAAAGGCTATAAGGTAGCGCGTCACTGCTCCGGCAGGTGCACCAACTCTCAGAAGGTCCAGGTGTCTAACCCTCTCCTCCCATAAAATGGTCGTTTCCGAAAATCCACTCCTTTCCAGCTTCAAGGAAGTAACAATTACCCCCCACCAACCTAACGCAAACAGACATCCCGCAAACAAAATCGTCCAAATGATTTGCAAACGTTAAAAATGGATATTTCTGCTGAAATACGATACCGAACATTTTTCGCCATTACAGAATTCATTTACTTCGAAAAGAAGGTAAAATCTGGAAAAAAAAAAATTCCCAAACTGAAACTATATAACTTAAACTACTGTCACCAATAAAAAGAAGGCGAAAAAAATTGATTTTTAAAAATTTTATTTTAGACGGAATAAAATTTCGAATTTTAGAATTTCTGCATACAGCAATAAGAAACGTATACTTTTATATCGCTGTTTCATACGTATTAAAATATTTTGCCATGAAATTTATATTAGTAAAAAAACTTAGTAGACATAGCAATTTTTTATATTATTAATTCAACACTCAAAGCCTTTTCTCTGGTCGCTATTTTTCTCCTAAGAGCTTATATGTAAATTTCAAGTTTTATATACTGTTTTTAGCAAACTTTTCTCTTTTTTTTTAATGTTGGTTGCAGATGATATGAAATTAATTTTGTCGTCTTATGAGTCAAAAGCCAGCAGCATAAAAGCACTATTTTTCATTCTTTAATCTTATATCTGAAACAAAGTCTTTTGTTCTGTTGTAGGAAATTTCTAAACATTTGTTGACTTAATCTAGATGGTTTTGTTTCGAGATCTCTTTCACATGTGGCATCGATTTCTTAAAAACAGAAAGAGATTAGATCAAAATAATCTCTTACAATCGGTACAACAAAATCATATTTCTCTTGATTATATCTAAAAATGCTTGCAAACAATAGCGGGATTGAGCTATAGAACGCCAGTTGATTTTGAGAATAACAAATCGCATATGAGGCTTAGCAATTGAGAAATTTTAGAGAATAATATCTTTTTTTTAGATGTTATCGAAAAATCTGATGTGCACACCACATGACTTCCTTGTACGGAATATTAAATTATACGCATTTCATTTAAACTCATTGGATTGAATTGAATCTACTTCGTCGATAGCGCATAAATCACAATAGAATAAATGCACTCTTTAAAATTCACTATATTTATTTATCATAGTGACAATCTGGCTCTAGGTTCACTTAACAGCGTTACATCTCATTCATTTTATAATTCAGAATGCACAAAAATTATTTTTTATAGCATCTAAAGAATTATCTAATCGCTGCCACATGTTCTATTCAAGTACTATAATAAATCTAAAACAATGTATAAAAGAAATTAAAAAAAAAAAAAAAAGAAGAAAGAAGCAGTTTTTCACAGATGATTTAGAAATTCTCCTTCAATTAACTCAATTTTCTCTTCACGACAAGTAAAAATACATTAAAAACTCAAAATATCTATATTAAAAACTACGAAGTAAATCTTAAACACTTATTTCCCCGAATAAATTCTAGAATGGATTAAGCATGATTTAATTCGCAATAATAAAAGAAGACGTTATCTTTGTTGTTGCGAAGCTTAGTTTCTCTAGAATGGCAACAAATCCCCTATTCTCCTACGTTTCAAATATAAGCAAATATGGCCGCCATGATAAAAATGGTTAGGCTCAGCGTCACTTATAATTCAATCATTTTTAAAACAAAAAAAATGTACAATTTATAAACATATAAGAATAAAGAAACTGATATCACTGAGCCGAGTAACAGAGTGGATATATATATACACAGTCCAGTCACATTAATGTGACCATCTGTCAAAAGCCAGAATAACCACCTTTCGCAGAGAGGACTGCTGCGAGACGTGCAGGAAGAGAGTCACATAGGTCCCTGAAGGTGTTCTCTGGGATGTTGAGCCATGCCGACTCTAATGCCGTGGCCAGCTGCGCTAGATTACGCGGTTGAGGATCCATGGCGCGAACAACTCGATCGAGATGGTCCCACAGATGCTCGATTGGGTTTAAGTCAGGTGAGTTTGCTGGCCAGGGGAGGACGGTAAACTCATCCTGGTGCTCTTCGAACCACGCACGTACACTGGCAGCTGTATGGCACCTCGCATTGTCCTGCTGGAAGATGCCATCATCCTGAGGAAAAACAATGCGCATGTAGGGGTGAACATGGTCCGCAAGGACAGATGCGTACTTGTATTGATCCATTGTGCCTTCCACAATGATCAGTGAACCTAGAGAATGCCAGGAAAACATTCCCCAGACCATAATGCTCCCGCCTCCAGCTTGGACCGTTCCGGCAATGGTTGCAGGGTGGTTCCTTTCAGAGGTTTCACGCCTTATACGCCAACGTCCATCTGTCCGATGGAGCATAAAACGCGATTCATCCGAAAACGCAACCTGTCGCCACTCAGTGGACGTCCAGCTGCTGTACTGGCGTGCAAATTCTAGCCTTCGCCGTCGATGAACAGCAGTCAGCATAGGTGCACGAACCAGGCGTCTGCTTCGGAGGCCCAGACGCAGCAATGTTCGCTGAATAGTACTTTGGGAGACACTTTTGGTAGCCCCTTGGTTCATTTTGGTGGTCAGTTGCTCAACGGTAGCCCGTCTATCTGCCCGAACGCATCTCCGCAACCGTCGTTCGCCTCTGTCATCTATGGCCCGTGGTGCACCACATTTGCCACGTCGCTGATTTTGGACAGTCCCATTTTGCCATGCACGGTACACTTTTACCACGGCGGCACGCGAACAGTTCACAAACTCAGCCGTTTCGGAAATGCTTCCACCCTTGGCCCGAAAGCCAATGATCATGCCCTTTTGGAAGTCGGATAAATCGCTTCGTTTCTGCATTACGCCAACGATTGAAATGTTTTCCGAAGCCCTCACACACCCTTTATATACGCTCAACTGCACTGTGTTGCCACCTGCCTTCTGTGATTGGTTATTTAACTCTGACATGGAAAGTACGTGGTGGTCGCATTAATGTGACTGGACTGTGTATATACATATATTTATATACTTTTGGTGCTGTCGATTGCTACTAGAATAGGAGGTGCACATCTACATGTTATAGCAGTCCTATGTACAAAATTTCAACGTTCTGAGGCTACTCGCTTTTGAGTTGTGCGGGATACATGCGTACGTAAGTACGTACGCACAGATGCCACGAAAAAAATCTCTTCAGAATCCATTTTAAACCGGTTTTATAATTTTTTTGGTGGAAA
>KK112720.1:0-19610 GCA_000611955.2 Stegodyphus mimosarum | reverse complement strand
GAAAGAGTCCTTTATTCTGGCTTTACGTACGAATGTTGGTCAAAAACATCGTTAAGTTGCGTTCGATAGCGGTCAAAATAGACATTTTCTTTAAAATATGCTACCCGAAATTTTTTGCGATTACAATACTTCCTTTTTACATCGTACAAGGAAGTAAAAAAGTTAAAAATTTATATTTTGCAGGCATTCAAAGTGCAAGAAGATTATATTTTGAAAAGAATTTATTATGTGGACATGGGATATAAGTAACCTAAATTTTAGCTATATATGCAAAACCGCAGTTATTTCTATGCTTATAAGTCTCACGGAATAAGGAAGGAGAAGGAGACGTTGTGGACTATAGCTAACGCATTTCTGTGGCAATGCGTGTTTTGAGCTGTTACAAAACCCAGAAACATTCGCGGAGTTTTGTTTTCAGTGTGCTTACTGCTCCCAATGAGGATAAAGTTTATGAGATCGCGCTTTGTTGGTAAATTGCTTTACCAAAATAGTAATTCCGTTGTAGCTGGAAATTTCGGACTTTGAAGGGGGTTCGAAGAGGCCCAATGAATGCTAACAGCCTTCGGAAAATGATAACGAAATCTGAAGAAACAGGATCGTTTTCCGTTTGTCTTGGAGGAGGAATTAGGAATTAGGAACGGGGAAGACGGGCACCACACCTTTACCATTTGGTTAATTGGTTTAGCGCCGTCTCCCCACTACGTAATCCCAGCCGTTTATTGATATTAGCAAAACAGATACATAATTTGAAATAATTTGGAATGATACATAGGGAATGTAATACAAAGATTGGAAGCATAATGTATAAAATAGCATAATTATAAATGTACAGAATTTTGAATGTAATACAAAAATTTTAAGCATAATATATGACATGACTCTTTAAAACATGTGCGGAATTTTGAACATAATATGCGACAAAAAGAAATAGTAGTGATGAAGAGTAGTTTGTAGTTACTAATTTCATCTTCAACTGTCCAGTTCTGGAGAAGAGAAGCCGCAGAATTGGAACTCATAGTGAGATCCGGCCATCCACGTGAATGAATTCTGTCAAAGGTTGGAGGGGCATCGATTGAGTTATGCAGAATCAAATGATGTGCTGATAGAAAATCCTCCAAAGAATGGCCTTTTTCATCCGTTGAAGCATAACCCCAAGTTGTATTATGGGCGTTATAATCACCCACAATAAACTGAAGAGGGATTTTAATGCGTTGTAGAGTAGTAGATAGGAAAGTCAATGAAGGAAGAATGGACTTCTTCTTGGAAGAGGAAGTAAATTCGTTTCTGCAGAAGCAGTACAGAAGGTTGCGCTTCGAGAGGTACAATCACAGCTTTGACGCTAGCACTAGTGTCTGGCGTGTAACAGAATCTTTGGACAGCCCACATTCAACTACCCACAAGATTTTGCTGAATATCTTCCAATCTTAGCTTTGCAAACTTTTATTGGTGTAGCGGTTGCTTCTATATGATTTTGGCGCCTCCGGTTCTTACTTCAGTTTCTTGCTCACTTCAGAATGGTCTTGGAATATCCCTCTGGACAAGGGAAGTGCATTTTCATTTGGACGGTGCAGTGAATACTCACAACTGCCGAATTTTGGAACCAGGAAATCCGCGCCCTATCTTAATTTTTTTCTATTGCATTCACCAAAAGTAACAGTATGGGGTGGTTTTCCTGCATCATTTATTCTCGACCCGTACTTTTTGGAAGAATTAAATACTACAGATCCAGTGACATGCTCGATCACCAGACAGCGATGTGCATCGCTGTTAGAGAACAAAATTGTTCCCGCTGTGCAAGCATGTCAGTGCCTTGCACGCGCAATCCTTATGCAACATGGTACTCCTCCATACGTTATATATTACGAATGTTCTAAACTTTTTTTACAGAAGAACGTCTCATCAGCCGGCTCTTCCGTAATGTGTAGCCTTCCTCAGACCACAATCCATGGGATTTCTGGCTTTGAGAGCCTTTGAGACATCTGGTAACATGTGACAATCCAAGAACTTTACACCTGATCTTAAATCCAGCTTTTCACGCCACATGTTCAACATTTCCAAGCGCACACTTCGGTCAACTGTGAAACATGCCATCTTGTGATTTCAGATGGTAACTGAAAATAACAGCCAACATGTGGAACATGTTTTGTTGTAATAAAATTTGTAAAGCTGTGTTGTAAAACTATTGTCTGTTAGCTATATTTGAAACTTTTTTTTTTGCTGGAAGATATTGCCATCTCTTCATAAGGTCCCCCAAAAATTTCACAATTTTCTTATTATTAGTTTTGCTTGCAGGCAACCTTGAAATAGGGTTCTAATAACCCTTTGGGGCTAAAAAGGAAACAAAATTTCCCAGAAATTCGTTAAATTTTATCTTAGCTGCTTTAAAAGTGGTGAGTAATGTATAAGCTTAGCAGCTTATTATGATTAACATATAGCTTATCATGATTAACATATAGCTTGTTATGATTAACATATGACTTACTATGATTTCAGTTACGGTAACATCCCAGTGACCTTCTTCAACAAAATGATGCCAGTTTCTAAATTGCGTTTGGCGGAACAGTAGTTTTCGGCAGCCAGTTACTAAATGTTCCGCGAAAAAGTATTAAACTGTTAGAAAACAACAAAGCATTGTCTAATTTTATGTATTTACGACAACTTAAAACAACTCTTAAAAGGAATTTAAAGAAGAAACATAAATTTTACTTCCTATTGCGGTAACGTATTTGTGGGAGGCAGGTTGTTTCGTATTATACAGCAGTGAAATCCAAATATAGAAATCGACTTGATGTTGCATTTCATATAAGACTGCGGATTTCTAACATTGTGCATGACATTAAAAGAATTTGTGATTCGAAAACACAAATGTATCGAAGACACTGAAAAATTTTAAAAAAATGTTATTTTTTTAATATAATTTGCTTTATTTAATTACTTTACATCTCATTTTTTGTAAAATTAAAAACTGGAAAACATTTCTTTTGTAAGTATGATATAAAAATTAGAATAAGTATTTAATTTGTTTATCTAACGTATCTGTATTATCATTTATTACATCTAAACATCCAACTTCACTCTAGCGTTATTTAAACATTTTAGAATTTCAAAAGTGTTCCTCAATGAGAAAGGCTTCGGCAACATTGCTCTCCCGAATATCAGTAAACAATACTCTAACAGGATATACGTAGAAAATGAACTGAAAAGATCTTACAAGCATATTACTCTTTCACTTGATTTTGAACCATACCATACAAATGTATAAATGCGTAGCCCTCCAAAAGTAAAGGAACGGCATGTTTTTCAAAGCTCACCATTACAAAAATGTCAGTAACGTTTAAATTCACAGTTCACATGCATGACAGTAACGAAGTTTAAGAAAATATGTGCAAAAACAATAGCTACCACTTTTATTTTATAGAAACGAATACTTATATAGGAGTTGGAGAAAAAACGTAAAAATTGTAATTTTTGTTCACGAGTGTTGATCTTCAGTTATTATTACAGTTTTATGGACAATATCCAGGAGAGTCTATCAATGTCCAGGAGAAGTCGTTTGCCCGATTCGTTGAGGTGGCGGACGATCGGGGATGAATGGAAATGGGGATGTCACAAGCTGATACTGCTAAACGTCTCAGTTTCTCATAGTGTGGTCTACCGATTGTGGAATCAGTTTGAATCGGAGGATTCTGAGTCTAGAAGACATGTTCCAGGCAAACCTAGAGTTACAACACCTGTGGGAGACCCTTACTTAGCTCTTTCGGCTCAAAGCATTACTGTGCCTCAGCTCATGGCAGATCATTTAGTGGCAACAGGAACAAGAATCTCCGCTAATATAATGCGCAGACGCCTGCACAATACAGCAGGTCTGTATGCAAGACGACCAATTGTTTGTGTCCCCTTGACCCGAGGACAGAGAGGTGCCCGTTTATATTGGGCAAGAGAACACTTCTCCTGGACCTTTGTTCTCTTCAAAGAGGAGTGCAGGTGCACACTGGAGAGTGATTCAAGTCGTCAGCTGATGGAGAGCGAACAACGCACCAGATACAACCAATTCCACATTGCGCAAAGACACAGCTACAGAGGTGGTGGAATAATGGTAATAATGGGCTAAGATAATAATAATGATGGGCTAAGATCTCTCTCGGTGGTCACATTGACTTGCGTGTGCTCCGTGGAACAACTTTTACCGGTGTGAGAAATCGAGACGAGATCCTTGATTAATATGTCCGCCTATATGCCGCTGCTATTGGTCCTGGATTTCTTCTGATGGACGACAATGCGAGACTGCTTCGAGCTCGGATTGCTGAAGAATATCTTTAGGGTCACGGTATATCATGGTATCTTTAGGGTCAGCGGATGGAATGGCGAGCTCAATCCCCAGATCTGAATCCGATATAGTATATTTGGGACTACCTTGGGAGACAGGTTGCTGCTGCAAGTCCTCCTCCAAGGTCGTTAGACGAGCTTGAACAAGGATTACTCCGTGTCTGGTTGTTACTTCCCATTTCACTGACCGACAACTTAATTGGGAGCATGGAACGTCACTGCAGCCAATTTATTGCAGCTAGGGGTGGACACATTTCTTATTAGAACCCATTTTTGTAATGTTACCACCCCATGTTTCCTCAGAAAGCTGTGATTTACTGTTTCTCCAAGGCTGGATTTCTCTGCCGAGAGTGCAATTTTTTGTTGTAAATTCATGTTTTGTGTTGAGCTTTAGAAACATTGTATGTCGTATTCATTAAAGAACTGTGAACATGTTCTGTAAATTTCTTGTTTCTGTGTTGCTTTATTCTCAAAGTAGACGAAAAATACATGCTGTTCCTTAACTGTTGAAGGGCAGTGTATTTGCTGTGGCTATTAAATTAGGTAAATATGTTGTAATTTTCATCCGAACTTGCCTTCATAGATCTGCTGGAGGGGGTGGACACATACACATATATACATGTATACCAAAATATCTTTGACGGAAATTATAAGAAATTTATTGATATTCGCTGCCTGTACGCTTTGCTGAAATCTTCGGCTCTGGCATGCAAAACCATGGTCCCACTGCATCTTCCGATATTATACAGTAAATCATTCCCACTGGTTTATCGGATCAAGAACGCTCTGTTTTCATATTCCAGGAGTGAAAAACTAATGACATTTAAAACATGTATGCTGTCAAATGTGTTAGAAACAGAAATTTTAAGGCATTTTACTTTGCAGCTTTAGGACCTCACCGTCACAGCTAAACTTATAATGATGTTTGCTTATGTGCTGTTTTCTTTCTTATTTTTGGTGACAACAAAGGAAAAGGGAATTTAGAAAATAGCCAACCTTTTTATAGCTTTCCTGTGAGATAATTTGTGTTTACCTATAATTTTCAAGAAGAAATTTTTTTTTTAATTGAAGGAGAATTCTAAATAAATTAAGAGTATCTGATTAAATGTGTTCTTACTCTTTTAGTTTTTGCAGTTTTATTAAAATATTTCAGTTTTAAAAAACAGTTGCAAAATTACATTATTTAATTTAATTATTTCATTATTAAATTACCTCAGTTTTAATTGTCTATGTGCTTGCAAGCATAAATCCCACGTCTTTTTAAGCTAAGTTAAAAACTCTATAACTTGAAATTTTTGATTAACATGCTTTATTTTGGAAATAGGAATTATGATTTCTTAAATATGCTACTTTTAAATACATTTTCCCGTGTAATATACAGTACACATCATAATCATAATACAAATAATTGCACATAGATAGCTTAATGACAACAATTAGATTATGAATATGAACATAAGTTTTGAAAAATGGTTTAATAGATTTATGTTTAATTATTTCTTGAATTATTATTATTATTATTATTATATTTTCATTTTCCCAAATCTAAACAGGTTTTCAGGATCAAAAATCACCGATTCTAACTGCACAGAAGTTCGATTTGAATTAATATAATTGTTAGCCCAGATGGGCTATTAATTTCGTTTTGGAATTTTGCGTTGATTCAGCATAAATTTCGGTTCACTTTTAAAATTGTTGCCACCAAATATTAGAGCCGTGTATTATATTTAAAGAAATTAAATAATGAAGAATCTGCATAAATGTAGGTATGTTTCTCGTATTGTGATAAAACAACGGTACCTAGAACCATCTAATTTTGAATAACGTACATTTCCACCCGAATGTGGGCATCTGGAAGCGCAAATTTGAAATTTGTTTCAGTATCTATTTCATATTTTGTAAAGCATTAATGAAGTTTTGATTAAACAAATTCAACGATTTCAAAGCGAGCAATGGCAATACTGCATGGGTGGGAGGAAAAAAAAAAAAAAAAAAAGCTCTCTATCTCGCGAGTCTGTGTATCGGAAATTCTAAAGAAAGGCTCATTTAAAATTATTTTGCGATATTGCTGTTGAACTGAATTTTGTGATTTAAATGCGAAGAAATGATATTTAATAAACATAATGTAAAATCTGTAACTTTTTTTTTTTTTATAAATTTTTTTTTTTAAATATTTGGCATAAAATTGCATAAATCACCTCATTCAAAAATATTCAACCTGTTTCTTGTTTTCCATTCCAGTCTGAATTCCTCGTTTTTGTTTTTTTTCTAATTGTATTTTCTAGTGTTCTTGCGTTTTGCATTTTTATATTACACTTACTACATAAAAGGTTTATATATTAAAAAAAAGTATTATTGATTTTTAAACGTATTAAAGTATTTTAGAGTATTTTTCCTCTTATATTTATTTTATATGGTTTCTTCCCTAACTACGACGCGGCTTTATATAAATAAACAATTAAGTATCAATTTTATTAATAATTTTTGCAATCAATGAGATCTCGATTATTCTAATTAACTGCCAAGGCATATTCGGCTATCGACCCTCCCCAGTCTACCTTTTGATCATAACTAACTTCCTTTAAAATTTCATGGACTCCCAAGGGTCAATACAGACCCACTGGGGACCCAAGATCCATTTAAAGATGAGAAAATTAATCAGGAAAATGTTGTTAATGTTACGCGTCTTAAGAGACTAAAATTAAGAAAATGCATGATTACCCTCCTTAAACAATATTAATGATTCTCTTCATCTCTTTTAAAGCTTATAGCTGATTAAGTTTTCGCCGCCTTTGTGCCTGAAACTAGTTGAAAAATTTAAGCACGCAGTTTCCTTATCAGTCCCATACTTCATTCTGACTATCTATATGTCCAGTTTCACATTCCTGTGTCAAACATTTCTTTTCTTATATGCCTCATTCATATCTGAAAAGCATCTTTCTTTTCTTTTTGCTCAGATTTTAGGGAAATAGAAGTGACTTTAAAAGAAACTATAAACGTCGTAGTTACCATTTTAACAGAGAAGTAGGTAGTAATTTAACGTCATAATCACCCATGTATTTAATTACTTACTGACTAAACACTATATGACAGATCTGGATTAGGCCTTCTGGGACTACCAAGAAAGCGTAAAAATTATTTAATTCGTTAAATACTTGGTCATTTTGTCATTTTCTAACGGGTCACATGATATAAACTGTCGTACTTTAGATTTGCAAAGTATGACAGTTTATATCATGTGGCCCATCAGAAAAATTATACGAATTTTAAGCTATAGAGACATTAGGCATTTTTGAAGCAGGAACATCGAAAAACTGAGCAAAGCCTTCGCGAACTCGAACCACGAACCTATGGAATACGCGCCCAGCGTGCCGACCACTACACCACGAAGGCATACGAACAAGGAGGAAGAAATACCTTACATACTTAAAGGGTGACTGGGGATTAGGGGGTCCAATCGCCAAATCCTGGTGGTATTTTTGAAGCAGAAGTATTGAGAAATGAACAACATCTTCGACTGGACTCGAACCATGGACCTCTGGAATACGCCCAGGGTGCTGACCACTACGCCACGAAGGCATACGGAGAAGGGGGAAGAAATACTTTATGAAGTGTTCATGTGAACCACAGCATTCCTGGTACTAGTCCGAGAAATATCAAAAATAAGCGATTTAATTTTTTAGATATTCTAAGTTACTTTACTGCTAAAGCTTAGAAAGGAAGCCATTTGACTTCATTTAAAAAATGCAATAGTTTAATGATGTATGTACTGTAAACTAATAAAAAAAATTCTTTATCATCCCGTCTAGTTGGTCACACGATAAAATTAGGTTTACAATTTTTCATGTCTCGTAAAGGAGACCTTTCAATACATATAGTGTGTTTCAGCAAATCGGTTACAAACTTTTAGAAGAGACAGAGTACACCTAGACGATGGAAAATCACATAGCAATGCATGGTCGTAAAGGCTTTTCTGGCGCGGTAGTGACAACATAAAAACACAAAAAAATAAGAACATGAACAGGTTGAAGAAACATGATTATTATGCTTAGTACAGCAGAAATCAAGAAATAAGAACCCAAAAATAGACTACGATCGTCTTTAAAGAAGGTGTTCGAACTCGGAACGGGGCGATGCAGGTCTGACATCTACAGCACATGGAAGAATGCATGACGCACGGTTCCTGCATCACTGTTCGGGATTGTAACTTCGAACACCTTCTTTGATGACGATCATTGTCGATTTTTATTCTTATTTTATGGTTTCTGCTATACTAAGCATAATGAGCATGTTTTCTCACTCTGTTCATGTCCTTGTTTTCTTGTGATTTGTTTCACTATCGGGGCAGGAAAGAGTTCTCGACCATACATTGATATATGATTTCCTTTCTCTCCTGAAAGTTTGTAGCCGATTTGCTGAAACACCGTGTATATGCAACGATGGTTAACTGCCTAACATGAAGAAAGCAAATAGCATTAAGCAAACGCGAAAATTTATCCCCACATTATATACAAAATAAAACTTTTAAATTAAATTCTTAAACTTTTAAAATTAATCAAAAAATGTAAGGTATATTTTAATTTTATAACAGTTATTTTAATGTCAAAGTGCTTTCCTAGTAATTCTTGTTTCCACTTACAATTTCCTACCAGAATGAGTTTTTAGAATCGAGTTGAACGCAAATGAGTTAGAAGTAGTATTCAAAGAAGGTTCAGCTTACTTCGTGAGAGATTGCTAGGAAGCCTGAGTAGCGCCTGTTTGCTTCCGAGCTAAACCTCTCTTGAGGCTGTTACACTTGGCCGTATATTACGTGCCTTTTGATATTCGCCGGCTAGTTTAAATTAAGGGTCAACTACGTTAGATACTTGTGTTAGCTTCGGCTAAGTCTCTTTTAATTAGTTATAATTTAGTTCTTATTTCTTATTTTGAGTTTAAGCCAAGCGGAGGCTTTGCTGTAAGCCCGAGAAAGGGGCCAAATGTTCCTCTTATTTTGAGTGAAAGAAAAGGTAGTTAACCCTTCCCGAGTCTACGTCTTTAGTTATTTAAACTCAGCGGTCGCTCTAGGTTCTCCTCTTCACTAGGTTCTTCTCTAGGTCGCTTCACTAGGTAATCAATAGGTTCGTTGATATTAACTTTAGCTAAAAAGAGGAGAAACCCTACAAACATGTAGTACAGATTAATGAAGTTTGCTAGAAGAAAGAACTGAAGAAACCCACATATTAAAATATAACTAAAAGAAGTAACTGTACAATCAGTGTCATACTTTAAATCTTTATGAATTAAAATCAACAAATCACTGACTAAAATTTTATTCTAAATGTTTAATTATGGCGAAAGGCTTCCCAACAAATTACTTATAGAATGAGAATCATGGGAAACTAGCGAATTCATTTCCTTCAATCCAGTAAGCATAATTTTCATCAAAATGTTAAATTATTTCTAAAAGGGCATTTATTATGTTCTCAATTAAATTGCCTTAGTACTGACGTATGCTTTGCGATACGATAATTAGAATATTTGAGTGCTATAAACTGTTAAACTTCAAAAATACTTATATTGCAAAGAGCTTCCATAAATTTGGCTGCTATAATATTCTACTATATTCCCAACTGACTTTTGTTATACCTAACTTTACATTGTTTTAAGTGATATATAAATAAAAATTCTGTTGATAATTATTAACTCAGCAAGACTAAAATTTTAAAGAAAGTACTCGATGAACTCTTATAGTTATTTTCCCCTGTTTAAAAGATAATTTATGATTTTCCTCTGCTAACAGACTTTATAAAATATCAAGCACAAAGTGTTTCTATGTGCAATAGCAGAGGCTTCTAAATATCAAATTTTATTCGCAAATAAATAAAATTTTAAAAGAATTCAAAACAACACTTTTCCTTGATATCTTACAGTGGCTCACACCTGTTTGGCGAACAGTTGCGTTTTCCAAACCCGCTTGTTTTGAAAACAGTTAATCAAAAATACTTTGCACATTTTGTACAGATAATTTATATTTAATAAAAACATGAAAATAATGGGGACATTCAGCATTTCGTTTTATATCCTTTAGCTAAAATTATACGTTTCATTCGCTATGGTATGGATTAAAGGAACATTTTCGTTAAATAATATTAAATTTCGTTCCATTCCTCCATAATAATTCCTTGCTTTTAGAAGAGCTTTCGAACAAATGTTGGGTTTCCTTGTTCTTTTATCCAGCTCACTCTATATAGCTATTCGACAAGATTAAGTTGGAAGAATATGAAGGAATATGAGTAACTTCAATTGCGTAATAACTACAAGCGAACATTTAGTGCTGAAGATTTAGGATCGTTATTATGAAAGAATTCGAATGTATTTTGCACTTCAAATTTTCTTGCGGGTGTTTTCAAGTTTTCATTAAGAATATTTATATTTTTACACTCATTATCATTATTTTCTATAAAAATTAATTTCCCATCCCAGAGGCAAGGAAGTTCGCCATCCCAGAGGCGGGGAAGTATCCCCAAACCATTATTCCTTTACTCTCATGCTTAACAATAGGCAGTAAGTTATTGGGATTCGATTCTTCATTCGGTTTTCGCCACACAGCAACCCGTGCATACTTACTATGGGTTTTTGCGAATGCCAGGTGTATTTTGTTTCCTTGACAAAGAATTTCCTTTTTCTAGTCGTTCATTGTGCCCATATGCTCTAATGATTTTTATAATAGTTTTGTGGTTAACTTTAATTGCAAACCGTTCTCCTAAATTCGTTGCCAGTTTTACAACTCTAAATTTTGTGTTAAATTACAGCATTAAATCAAACAATAATTTGATTTTTCATAGTTTGTAGAGTCATTAGGTTTTTTTTTTTTTTTTTTTTTTTTTAAGCAGGAGAGTTGGAAAATGTTTCAGTTCCCTTACCGGAATTCGAACTCCGGACCTTCCGCATAGGCTTGGAATGTGCTTGCGGTCGGTTGCACCATGAAGGCATACGAAAACGAGGTATCTAGTATTTTATTTACCAAATCCTGGTGATGACGAATTATCATGTACCATTTTTTAATTCGGGCCTCACTTATAGATTCATTAAGCTTTTTGAAGCAGAAAAGATGAAAATTTTCCAGTGCCCTCGCGGGATGCGAATGCTGGACCTCCAAAATACGCGCCGAGTGTGCTTCCAATTACACCAACAAGGCATGCGGAAAGAAGAGAAAAAAAGGTTAAGTCTACGTGCATCTCCTTAGATACTTCGTTCTTTCCGTTTTCCTGCGTGTTCTGCCTGTTGAAGACTACTTTATTAGTTGATATTCTACAATAGTATTCCTGTCTGAAGCGTTGCTTTAATCTTGTAAATGGTACACTAAGACAAAAGTTAAGTGTGTTGCTACGCCGGTGTAGCTTGGAGCCAACTTACGCGTTAAATTCCTCTGCGTATCCTTTGGCTAAATAAAACTTACTTTCATTGAAAATTCTCCGTTTGAATTTATGCCATAAATGTTGGCTGGTTCTGTAAGCAACAAGAGTGTCCTCGGCTCAATTATTTTAGTTGTAAAATAAAAGGTTCTTTTACATTCTTCGTACTTTTCGGTTTACTTTCTAGATAAACCGATTAAGTCGTTTAGTTCTGTTTATAGTTTTTGTCTTAGTGTATGTTACCAAAGCGAATGAGGCTCTACAACAAAACTGTTCTGACTGCAGAAAAAAATCTCCTTCCGTTTTATATTCAGACAATTAATTAATTCGTCACATATTTATATTTTTCTAAATACAGTTCTTTATTAAATAATTTGTTACCAAATAATTTCCTTTTTTCTAGTTGCCCATTGTACCTATATCCTCTAAGGATTTTTCTAATAGTTTTATGGTTAATTTTCATTGCAAATCGTTCTCCTAAATTCGTTTCCAGTTTTACAGCACTAAATTTTGTGTCAAATTACAGCATTAAATCCAATAATTATTTGAAGAGTCATTTTTTTTTTTTTTTTTTTTTTTTTTTTTTTTTTGAAGCAGGAGAGTTGGAAAATGTTTCAGTTCCCTCACCGGAATTCGAACGCCGGACCTTCCGCATACGCTTGGAATGTGCTTGCAGTTGCACCATGAAGGCATGCGAAAACGAGGTATCGTTCGACCGCCTTATCCGCCACCATGCGTTTGTCAAAAATTTTCTCTCTGTTTTTTTCACGTGTTTACATTCCATAATACTCCGAAATGACTATTCACTTAAAAGTTTTCTGACAATTTAATTTCATTGTCCAGTTTCCAAGGGCGAAATACGGCTGGTATAGAAAACCAGGAATTCTTTCACCAACTACTCTTTTTTGTGAATCACGTTAGTTCTCTAAACGTATATCTTAAAACAGAATTATTTGATTATTGAATGTATTTCGGATCTCATAAAAATATCTTCCGTATCGAGTATGGAGCGGATATAATAAAATTGATGTCAGCTATACTGCAGGATATGGGAATATTTACAGAATATGGGAGAATTTTTTAAGTTATATCCTGAGGCAGAGCACTACATTGAAACGCGGAGCTGCTCAGCACACCACGAAATGTCTGGCCATTTTAGATAAAATATTTTAAATAATTTATAACGCCTCTATCCGAATGCTCTTTTACTTCCTTGTACGAAGTAAAAAGGAAGTATTGTAATCGCGAAAAATTTCGGGTATCATATTTCAACGAAACTATCCATTTTGACAGCTATCGAATGCAATTTAACGATGTTTTTGCGCGACATCTGTAAGTAATGACAGAATAAAAGACTCCCCCCCCCCAAAAAAAAAATTATAAAACTGATTTAAAATAAATTCTGAAGAGATTTTTTTAG
This sequence comes from Stegodyphus mimosarum, assembly GCA_000611955.2. Classification (NCBI taxonomy): domain Eukaryota; kingdom Metazoa; phylum Arthropoda; class Arachnida; order Araneae; family Eresidae; genus Stegodyphus; species Stegodyphus mimosarum. The sequence goes on along the minus strand of KK112720.1, from coordinate 6,470 downwards.
TGCCCTGTGTGCATACGTATGTATTAATCTCGCATAACTCAAAAACGAGTAATCCCAGAACATTGAAGTTTTGTGTATAGGACTGCTATAACATGTAGACGTGCACCTCCTATTTTGGTTGCAATCGGCCTCACCAAAAGTATTTAAATCTATATACATGTATATCCACTCTGTTACTCGATTCAGTAAGCTCAGTTTCTTTATTCTTAAAGTGTTTGTAACTTGTGCGTTTTTTGCTTTAAAAGACTCAGGTGTTATGCAAACACATGAAGACAGGCGCCTGAGCTGAAGCCACATCCTGTATAGAATTTAGTTATTATACTGCATAACTTTTCCTAGCATAACATGGGTTTTGCTTTAAAAATGACTGAATTATGTTGTTCTTATCTTCCGGTTAAGGTTTTTATTCCTTTAGTTAACCTCTATTATCAATAATTTAAAAGTTCTTTAAGTGCGGCTAAGCTTATTATTTTTTTTTTAGCCATAGCAGCAATATTTGTTTCCATTTGAACCTTAGCAGACTAGCGGATTTTTTGCCAATCTAAAGAAACTAAGCTTCGCAACAACAAACAAACGTCTTCATCTATTATTGCGAATTAAATTATGCTTAATCCATTCTGGAATTATCATTTAAGTTATTAAATTATCCCATATATTGACTCAGCATAGCCTCCACAACAAATTAAGTCAGTTTCTACGCCTTCAGTGTCTTTTTGCCGAGTAAGATTGAAAGCAAACTTTCAGTTTTGTGCACCGAAAAATCTGCCTTCTTGCTCTCTGACCGAATTGCTTGTTTTGGGGTAGAAATTGTAATTTTAATTGTAATTTTTTTTAAAGTGTTGTAACTGTATTTGGTATTTTATGTTTTCCTATATCTTTCAATTTTTAATCTAGATATTTTGAGTTTTTATGTATTGTTGCCTTGTCGCGAGGTAAGAACTGAATTAATTGAATGAGAAATATATCTCTAATGAAATTCGAGGACATAAGTTTAAATGAAATGCAGGAAAAAATGCGTATAATTTAATATTCCGTAGAAGCAAGTCATATGGTTGTACACACCAGATTTTTTTTATTCGTATTTTTCTGTTTTGTTATACAGTATCATAACTGCTTGTAATCAATATTACTTTTTTTTTCAGTTTTATGCGTTTTTTCAATCTAAAAATTTCTGTTGTTCTATAGATTATTACTAGCGGAAGTACCCGATGCCAGTTAAGTTAGATTGAGAGAAATGCACCTAACAACAGAGAGAACGATACCGCTGTAATCCTTCTCTAATAACGATGCAAAAAATGCGATTCATAGTCATACATTTTACAGTCTGATGCGATATGGAACCCACATAAAAAATTTCGATTGAAATATAAACTAATTCTATCTCATTGTATCAACAAGAATGGCACGCAGTTTTTAATGATTTTCGTCTTTCTAATCAAATGGTCTTAAAAGCTCAAGTTCCATCCAATAGTTCACCTATATTCAATTTTAGTCGATTAAATGTGGCAAAAATTTATCATAACTGATCAGAGATCAATAACGCGAACAAACAATAAACCACATAAACAGACATTCTTCTTTATATATATAGATTTCGTAAAATTTACAAATTTTTGATTAACAAACTGTACGATTTGAAAGCGAGCAGTAGCAACACTCCGAAATAAAGTATTTTTATCTCCAACTTGTGACACTGTTGCCACTCGGAAAAATAAGTGCGAAAATTAGCGCTTTCAGAGTTTTATTAGTATTTCGGCTGATTAAAGTCGTACGAAGATGGGAATAGCCGAAATGGCGTCCCACGAATTTTTGGAATCGGGAATAATGTGTTTAATGTTTGGCAATGCTATTTTTATTTCGTCGTAAAGCTTGGAATTTTTTATTAACAAACTCTAGGATTTGAAAGCGAGCAGTGGCAACAACTTTCGAAATAAAGCAGATTTTCCTCTCCAGCTTGCGAGACTGTTGCCACTCGGAAACATAAGGGCGAAAATTATCGTTTTTTCGAGTTATTAATTAAAACCGATGATTTTTTTTTTTTTTTTAAGTGGACGTCGAACTTTTCCAGGACCCAGAAAAGAATTGTAGAAAGTTTGGTGACGATAGCTATAGGAGTTATTAGAGGACAAACGCGAACAAATAATGAATTTCAATGAATTCTTTCTGTCTGAAAATTTACTATTTAGCTGTCAATGTGTTTGAATTGCGAAGTGCAACCAACAGAAATTTATTGCGGGTAACAAACCCTTAAATTTCAAACAGAAAATAAGTAAAAATTTAAATTTTATCTTTGCATTATTATTATTATTATTACTGTTTATGTATGTCTTAACAAATGTGTAATAACAATTTTTAATTTAGTTAAAAAAACTATTTAAAAAAACTCCTTATTTTTTACTTCCTTGTATGGTATTGTAATCGCGAAATATTTATGGCATACATTTAAAAAAAAAAAAAAAAAACATCCATTTTGACCGTTTTTCGAATCTGTTTAAACGATGTTTTTGTATGACATCTGTACTTATGGACATAATAAAGGAGACCTTTTCCCAAAACGGATTGAAAAATAGATTCAAAAGAGATTTTGTCGTGACATCTGTACATACGTACGTAGTATGTACCGCACATAACTCAAAAACAAGTATCCTCAGAACGTAATAATAATATTTTGTACACGGGACTGCTATAACATGTAGTTGTGCAGCTCCCTTTTCGGTTGGAATCGGTCACACCAAATTACTCTCTCTATTAGCCGGCTCGGTGAACTCAGTTTTTTATGCTTATATATTATGCGTTTTTTTTAAATGTGAGTGAATTATGTTGTTTGTATGTTTCGGTTAAAGATTCTATGCCTTTAGTTAATCTGCATGCGATAGCTGTAGAATTATCAACAATTTAAAAGTTTTTTAAGTGCAACTAAGCCTAACGTACCCGCTATTTGTTCATAGTTGAAACTCTTTAGTAAAATGGAGAATTAAGTCAGTTTCTGCACCTTCGCGGGTGGGACGAAATGCGAATGTTTAGTTTTGGGCACCGAAAAATCTGCCTTCTTGTCTGCTGGCCAAATCGCTTGTTTTTGCGTATAACTCTATTTGTAATTGCAAAAATTGTTTTTTTTTAACTGTATATTATTTTTTTTGTTTTGTATTTTAAAATTTTTAGATGAGAGATGTTTTGAGATTTTATGTATTTTTGCCTTGCCGCGAAGTGAGAACTGAATTAATTGAAATGAGAAATATATCCCTAATGAAATTCGATGAAATGCAGCAAAAATGTGTATAATTTAATAGGCTTAACAAAGAAGTCATGTGGTGTCTATATCAGATTTTTTACTTTCAGTGCGGCACGTGAGCTGCTATTAGATTCTTCATTTGGTCCGCATGCAATTTGAGTTTTAGCGTACACTCGTAAAATATGCAGTCTAATTCTTTTTATAACGAATAACAAAGAAAATGGAATGATACGCGCGTGGCACAGATAAAGCGTGACGTTTGAAAAACCATCGAACACCACCTTGACCCACTTAGAAGAGATATGCAAACTTTGTTATCTTAACTCATAAATGCCGAAGCAGCCTTGATTTGCAATCAAAGCATGCCAAAAGCGTCCCTTCTGTCCATCTTAGATGTGTGCCAGTATACATTTATACAAAACTTATTTGCTTTGATCCAGAATGCATAGTAAACAAAGTGCTTATAACTGATTGATTTACAACTTGTTGCATGAATCTACTTTAATGGTAATAAAATAAATAAGCTATGAGATAGAAATTTTAATTAATTTTGTGAATAAAAATGTTAACTTTTACGTGATGCAGTTGTGAAATACATAAAAACAGTTGTAAAAGCAGACAACAGCTGACATAAAAAACAAGTGCTTGTCTTCGATTCTGGATTGCTTTTAAGATAAAGGTTTTGGAGAGTAGGGTCAAAATAGAATGGATTAAAACTGTTTGCAGTTTTGATGAAGGCTTTTAATGTTTACCAATGGATAACAGAAAATCATTCTGGAAGTACAACGTCAGTATCTTCCGTTCTACAGCGCCGATTGACGAAATTCAAATTTCGTTTTTCATGTCTCGAAAGCCCGACTTAAGATATATATTAGATTTATATGTAGTAATTATTCTAATATCGGTATTCTGACACAAAGTCGGACTCTTTCTGAAATAACATGTCAATTTTTTTTTCATATTTCAATTCTACAACTGAAATTATGCCCAGATATTAAATTTTGCAATTTTTGGGGAGACATTTATGGAGAAATTTAAAAATTTATCTTGGCGCATTTTCTTTCACTTTGCATTCTTTTCACATAATTCACTTGGTGGAATTCTTAATTTATAGTAAATTACTTACTTTCCTTTTTTTTCATTGATGCACACGAGGAAAAAAGTTCAATCATTCACTCTTTCAAATAATTTTAACAAAGTGCGTAAACCACGTTTTCGTTATTATCGCTTATATTAAATGCGCAAAATTTCAAAACGCGCCAAAATGTAAATTCGCATATCTCTTTGGAAATTTTGAATAAAAAGCTAGTTTTTTCAAGGTATGCTTAGAAATACACCTACTTTAAGACGATGGTAAAAATGTGATAGATTGTAATACGAAAATTGTTTCGAAAAATTTATAAAAAATATTTAAAAATACAAATTTTTAAAATAAATAATAAAAAATGTGCGAATTATATTTGGATTAAGCTTAAATTTCGAATTCCGAAAGAAGGAATCAAGTAAGCTTAATTTTTTTAAAAAAAAGAGATATAATAAATATATACCAAATTCAATTAACATTGAGGAGCTAAAATTTTGAGAGCTAATTTGTAAAAAAGTACTAGTGCGATTTTTACAAAACTTAGCACCTTCAGTTTGGCTTAATTTAGCCGTAGAATCGAAATATGGAAAAAAATTGGCATGTCATTTCAGAAAAAGTCCGATTTTGTGTCAAAATACGTACATTAAAACAATGCTCTATCTATATAAATCTAATACATACCCTAAGTCGCGCTTTCGAGGCATGAAAAACGCAAGTTGAATTTCATCAATCGGCCCAATAGAACAGGAGATCTGGAACTGTACCAATGGTTTTTTTTTTTAATATATATTAAAATTAAGAATAAAAGTAGTGTGAAACGGACAGTTCACTGACAGGAGGCGGTGCGCGGTGCAAATCGGGAGGCGGTGCAAGTCAGGAGGCGCAGTTTGATTTAGTGTTTAAAACCGCGATTCGAACCTGAAACAAAAGGAGTTCACAGGGTAGTACTGTGATTGGTTGCTTTAGAGCACTACCCTATGATCTCTAGTCACTTATGAGTAAGAAAATGAATAAATTATATTTTTTTAGGATTGTCCCCACCACCACCCGGTGCAGTTAATTGCACCTCGACAATCCCGAAAATTTAGAACAGAAAACCTTATGCATAGCTTTATGTAAGCTTTCCATAAGTTTTTCAAGAGGCCGAAAAGTAACACTATACTAAAATATCTATAGTGTTAAGTATATGAAAAAAATAATTACATACAAACTTAAAATGAAAGAAATTAAGAAAAAAAATTATAAACTAAATGTAATTTACTATATCATTAAACATTAAATTAAAAAAGATTGTATACACAGAACTCCATTCAATGTAAAAAAACTAAATGAATGCGTTAAATATGAAAGATAATTAGATACAAAGTAAATGAATGCGTTAAATTAAGAAAAATAATTATATACAAATTATATACAAAGTAAATGAATGCGTTAAATTAAGAAAAATAATTATGTACAAATTAAATATACAAAATAACATTAAATGCAAAAGTAAAAATTAGGCAAAATCATCAAAATATGTTCAATTTAATATATACAAGTTAAATATGCTAAATATCATTAAACTTTACGTGATCTATGCTAAATAATCTCAATTTACAAAGAAGAAAATTAAAAGAAAAAATAAAAAAAGATTAAATAAAATTTTAAATGGCATAATGCCCATATGCGTAGCTGTTGACGCTATCTATCAGATAACGCTTATCATCATAAGGCGATAAAGACACCTTGTTGGTTTCAACGGTGAATAGTCTATGACTCTCACTAGCAATTCTACGTTGCATATCTCGTGATCGTGTCTCATTGAACAGACAGTCTTTGTAGTTGAGATGACGGATATGTTTCCTTAACACCGTTCTGCTCACCCCTTTCGCCGTTTTCTTCTCTCCACAGGGAGTCAGCAAAGAATACATTTTAGCTTTTAGTCCGACGAACTCGTAGACAGGTGCTCCATTCAATTCGTCTTTAAAGCAGCCAATTCGTTTCTTGTTCTTCTCGCTGTAGAGGGGGTGTTCTTTTGGATACTCGGACGTATCATATAAATCTAAACGCAGACTCATATCCTTATAAATGTCCTCTGTTTGCACAAAGTAAGTCAATGAATCTGTATCAGTGAAAAGGAGTTGAGCTCTAGATCCATAGTTCCGCTTCATA